>CAJHQQ010000174.1:0-311673 GCA_905132885.1 Moricandia moricandioides
CTTCGATTGAAAGTGGGATAACTTCTTCATCATAACTCGTATTATTCTGATTCAAATCAGGTTTGATTTCTCCACTGATTTATGAGTTAAAAACAATTCTAGACATCGTGAATTCATTCTGGTTTTGATTTATAATCAATAAGAAATGGGTCACAGTCTCCAAACAAAAGTAAACTACAATCAGTTTGGTGAAAGTGGGATAAACATCGTTCATTCATAAACTCGTTATTGATTTGAGTTCAACATTCAGGTTGATTCCTTCCAGTTCGAATGTAGGAGAAAAAGGTTAAGCATATGAAATTTGGTGAATCATTCTGTTTATTAGAATTAAGAACAATTGCCAATCTCCAAACAGGATTTAAACTGTGAAATACTTCACTTGAAGTGGGATTAACTTTCTTTCAATCATACACTCCTATGAATTATGAGTTCCCAACTTCAGGGTAGATGTAATCCACTGATTTATGTGCCCAAATAAAGCATTTACATTGTAATTCATTCTGGTTTGATTAGAATCAATAAGAAAATTATCAAATCTCAAAACAGAGTAAACTAGAATCACTTCGATTGAAACTAGGATAAATTTTTCATCATAACTCTTATGATTTGATTCAACATCAGGGTGATTCCCCACTGATTTATGACTAAAAATCAAAGCTTCTAACATCATGAATCATATTGGTTGTATTAGAATCAAGAACAAATTACAAAATCTCCAAACATGGTAAACTGGAATCACTTCAGTTGAAAGTGGGATAACTTCTTCATCATAACTCCTATGATATTGATTCAACTTCATGGTGATTAACCATTGATTTATGTGCCCAAATGAAGCTTCATACATCATGATTAATTCTGATTTGATTATAATCAATAAGAAATTGTCAAATCTCCAAACAGAGTAACTAGAATAACTTCTGTTGAAAGTGGGATAACTTCTCCATCATAACTCGTATGATATTGATTCAACATCAAGGTGATTCTCCATTGATTTATGAGTCAAAATCAAGCTTCTGACATTGTGATTTATTATGGTTTTATTAGAATCAAGAAAAAATTGCCAAATCTCCAAACAGGGTAAACTGGAATCATTTCGGTAGAAAGTGGGATAACTTCTTATTGATTCTAATCAGGGTGATTAAGCAATGTTTTGTGTGTCCAGATGAATCTTCTTACATCGTGATTCATTCTGGTTTGATTAGAATCAATAAGAAATTGTCAAATTTCCAAACAGAGAAAACTGGAATCACTTCGGTTGAAAGTGGGATAAATTCTTCATCATAACTCGTATGATATTGATTCAACAACAGGGTGATTCTCCACTGATTTATGAGTCAAAATCAAGCTTATGACATCGTGATTCAGTATGGTTTTATTAGAATCAAGAACAAATTGCCAAATCTCCAAACAGGGTAAATTGGAATCATTTCGGTTGAAAGTGGGATAAATACTTCATCATAGCTCCTATGATATTGATTCAAATTCAGGGTGATTAACCAATAATTTTTGTGTCCAAATGAAGCTTCTTACATCGTGATTCATTCTCGTTTGATTAAAATCAATAAGAAGTTGTCAAATCTCCAAACAGAGTAAACTAGAATCACTTCGGTTGAAAGTGGGATAAATTCTTCATCATAACTCGTATGATTTGATTCAACATCAAGGTGATTCTCCACTGATTTATGATTAAAATCAAACTTCTGACATCGTGAATCAATCTGGTATTATTTGAATCAAGAACAAATTGCCAAATCTCCAAACACGGTAAACTGTAATCACTTCGGTTGAAAGTGGGATAACTTCTTCATCATAACTCCTATGATATTGATTCAACTTCATGGTGATTAACCACTGATTTTTGAGTCCAAATAAATATTTTTACATTGTAATTCATTCTGGTTTTATTAGAATCAATAAGAAATTATCAAATCTTTAAACAGAGTAAACTATAATAACTTTGGTTGAAAGTGGAATAAATTCTTCATCATAACTAGTATGATATAGATTCAACATCACGGTGATTCTCTACTGATTTATGAGTCAAAATCAAGCTTCTGACATCGTGATTAATTTTGGTTTTATTATAATCAAGAACAAATTGCCAAATCTCCAAACATGGTACACTGGAATCACTTCGGTTGAAAGTGGGATAACTTCTTCATCATAACTCCTATGATATTGATTTAACTTCAGGGTGATTAACCACTGATTTTTGTGTCCAAATGAAGCTTCTTACATCGTGTTTCATACTGGTTTGATTAGAATCAATAAGAAATTGTCAAATCACCAAACAGAGTAAACTACAATCACTTCGATTGAAAGTGGGATAACTTCTTCATCATAACTCGTATTATCTGATTCAAAATCAGGTTGACTCTCCACTGATTTATGAGTAAAATCAATTCTGACATCGTGAATCATTCTGGTTTGATTATAATCAATAAGAAATTGTCAATCTCCAAACAGAGTAAACTACAATCAGTTCGGTTGAAAGTGGGATAACATCTTCATCATAACTCGTATGATTTTATTCAACATCAGGTTGTTTCCTCAGTGATTTATGAGAAAAAGTAAAGCATATGACATTGTGAATCATTCTGGTTTTATTAGAATTAAGAACAAATTGTCAAATCTCCAAACAGGGTAAATTGGAATAACTTCAGTTGAAAGTGGGATAATTTCTTCATCATAACTCCTATGATATTGATTCAACTTTAGGGTGATTAACCACTGATATCTGTATCCATATGAATTTTCTTACAACGTGATTCATTCTGGTTTGATTAGAATCAATAAGAAAATTGTAAAATCTCAAAACAAAGTAAACTAGAATCACTTCGATTGAAACTGGGATAAATTTTTCATCATAACTCTTATGACTTGATTCAACATCAGGGTGATTCCCCACTGATTTATGACTAAAATCAAGCTTCTAACATCTTGAATCATTTTGGTTTTATTAGAATCAAGAATAAATTACCAAATCTCCAAACATGGTAAACTGGAATCACTTCAGTTGAAAGTGGGATAACTTCTTCATCATAACTCCTATGATATTGATTCAACTTCATGGTGATTAACCACTGATTTATGTGCCCAAATGGAGCTTCATACATCGTGATTAATTCTGATTTGATTATAATCAATAAGAAATTGTCAAATCTCCAAACAGAGTAAACTAAAATCACTTCGATTGAAAGTGGGATAACTTCTTCATCATAACTCGTATTATCTGATTCAAAATCAGGGTGATTCTCCATTGATTTATGAGCAAAATCAATTCTGACATCGTGAATCATTATGGTTTGATTAGAATCAATAAGAAATTGCCAATCTCCAAACAGAGTAAACTACAATCAGTTCGGTTGAAAGTGGGATAACATCTTCATCATAACTCGTATGATTTGATTCAACATCAGGTTGATTCCTCATTGATTTAGGAGAAAAAGTAAAGCATATGACATTGTGAATCATTCTGGTTTTATTAGAATTAAGAACAAATTGCCAAATCTCCAAACAGGGTAAACTAGAATAACTTCAGTTGAAAGTGGGATAACTTCTTCATCATAACTCCTATGATATTGATTCAACTTTAGGGTGATTAACCACTGATATCTGTATCCATATGAATTTTCTTACAACGTGATTCATTCTGGTTTGATTAGAATTAATAAGAAAATTATCAAATCTCAAAACAGAGTAAACTAGAATCACTTCGATTGAAACTGGGATAAATTTTTCATCATAACTCTTATGATTTGATTCAACATCAGGGTTATTCGCCACTGATTTATGACTAAAATCAAGCTTCTAACATCATGAATCATTTTGGTTTTATTAGAATCAAGAACAAATTACCAAATCTCCAAACATGGTAAACTGGAATCACTTCAGTTGAAAGTGGGATAACTTCTTCATCATAACTCCTATGATATTGATTCAACTTCATGGTGATTAACCACTGATTTATGTGCCCAAATGAAGCTTCATACATCATGATTAATTCTGATTTGATTATAATCAATAAGAAATTGTCAAATCTCCAAACAGAGTAAACTAGAATAACTTCTGTTGAAAGTGGGATAACTTCTCCATCATAACTCGTATGATATTGATTCAACATCAAGGTGATTCTCCATTTATTTATGAGTCAAAATCAAGCTTCTGACATTGTGATTCATTATGGTTTTATTAGAATCAAGAAAAAATTGCCAAATCTCCAAACATGGTAAACTGGAATCATTTCGGTAGAAAGTGGGATAACTTCTTATTGATTCTAATCAGGGTGATTAAGCACTGTTTTGTGTGTCCAGATGAATCTTCTTACATCGTGATTCATACTGGTTTGATTAGAATCAATAAGAAATTGTCAAATTTCCAAACAGAGAAAACTGGAATCACTTCGGTTGAAAGTGGGATAAATTCTTCATCATAACTCGTATGATATTGATTCAACATCAGGGTGATTCTCCACTGATTTATGAGTCAAAATCAAGATTATGACATCCTGATTCAGTATGGTTTTATTAGAATCAAGAACAAATTGCCAAATCTCCAAACAGGGTAAACTGGAATCATTTCGGTTGAAAGTGGGATAACTACTTCATCATAACTCCTATGATATTGATTCAAATTCAGGGTGATTAACCACTAATTTTTGTGTCCAAATGAAGCTTCTTACATCGTGATTAATTCTCGTTTGATTAAAATCAATAAGAAGTTGTCAAATCTCCAAACAGAGTAAACTATAATCACTTCGGTTGAAAGTGGGATAAATTCTTCATCATAACTCGTATGATTTGATTCAACATCAGGTGATTCTCCACTGATTTATGATTAAAATCAAACTTCTGACATCGTGAATCAATCTGGTTTTATTTGAATCAAGAACAAATTGCCAAATCTCCAAACACGGTAAACTGAAATCACTTCGCTTGAAAGTGGGATAACTTCTTCATCATAACTCCTATGATATTGATTCAACTTCATGGTGATTAACCACTGATTTATGTGCCCAAATAAAGCATTTTACATTGTAATTCATTCTGGTTTTATTAGAATCAATAAGAAATTATCAAATCTTTAAACAGAGTAAACTAGAATAACTTCGGTTGAAAGTGGAATAAATTCTTCATCATAACTAGTATGATATAGATTCAACATCACGGTGATTCTCCACTGATTTATGAGTCAAAATCAAGCTTCTGACATCGTGATTAATTTTGGTTTTATTATAATCAAGAACAAATTGCCAAATCTCCAAACATGGTACACTGGAATCACTTCGGTTGAAAGTGGGATAACTTCTTCATCATAACTCCTATGATATTGATTTAACTTCAGGGTGATTAACCACTGATTTTTGTGTCCAAATGAAGCTTCTTACATCGTGTTTCATACTGGTTTGATTAGAATCAATAAGAAATTGTCAAATCGCCAAACAGAGTAAACTACAATCACTTCGATTGAAAGTGGGATAACTTCTTCATCATAACTCGTATTATCTGATTCAAAATCAGGTTGATTCTCCACTGATTTATGAGTAAAATCAATTCTGACATCGTGAATCATTCTGGTTTGATTATAATCAATAAGAAATTGTCAATCTCCAAACAGAGTAAACTACAATCAGTTCGGTTGAAAGTGGGATAACATCTTCATCATAACTCGTATGATTTGATTCAACATCAGGTTGATTCCTCATTGATTTATGAGAAAAACTAAAGCATATGACATTGTGAATCATTCTGGTTTTATTAGAATTAAGAACAAATTA
The DNA here is from genome assembly GCA_905132885.1 of Moricandia moricandioides. Classification (NCBI taxonomy): domain Eukaryota; kingdom Viridiplantae; phylum Streptophyta; class Magnoliopsida; order Brassicales; family Brassicaceae; genus Moricandia; species Moricandia moricandioides. The sequence goes on from CAJHQQ010000174.1 coordinate 5,777, forward strand.
CCAAATCTCCAAACAGGGTAAATTGGAATAACTTCAGTTGAAAGTGAGATAATTTCTTCATCATAACTCGTATGATATAGATTCAACATGGGAGTGATTCTCCACTGATATCTGTATCCATATGAATTTTCTTACAACGTGATTCATTCTGGTTTGATTAGAATCAAAAAGAAAATTGTCAAATCTCAAAACTGAGTAAACTATAATCACTTCGATTGAAACTGGGATAGATTTTTCATCATAACTCTTATGATTTGATTCAACATCAGGGTGATTCCCCACTGATTTATGACTAAAATCAAGATTCTAACATCTTGAATCATTTTGGTTTTATTAGAATCAAGAACAAATTACCAAATCTCCAAACATGGTAAACTGGAATCACTTCAGTTGAAAGTGGGATAACTTCTTCATCATAACTCCTATGATATTGATTCAACTTCATGGTGATTAACCACTGATTTATGTGCCCAAATGGAGCTTCATACATCGTGATTAATTCCGATTTGATTATAATCAATAAGAAATTGTCAAATCTCCAAACAGAGTAAACTTGAATAACTTCTGTTGAAAGTGGGATAACTTCTCCATCATAACTCGTATGATATTGATTCAACATCAAGGTGATTCTCCATTGATTTATGAGTCAAAATCAAGCTTCTGACATCATGATTCATTCTGGGTTTTTAGAATCAAGAACAAATTGCCAAATATCCAAACATGGTAAAATGGAATATCTTCGGTCGAAAGTGAGATAACTTCTTCATCATAACTCCTATATTAATTCAACTTCAGGGTGATTAACCACTGATTTATGTACCCAAATGAAGCGTCTTACATCGTGATTCGTTCTGATTTGATTATAATCAATAAGAAATTATCAAATCTCCAAACAGAGTAAACTAGAATAACTTTGGTTGAAAGTGGGATAAATTCTTCATCATAACTCATATGATATTGATTCAACATCAAGGTGATTCTCCATTGATTTATGAGTCAAAATCAAGATTCTGACATCGTGATTCATTCTGGGTTTTTAGAATCAAGAACAAATTGCCAAATATCCAAACAGGGCAAAATGGAATCTCTTCGGTCGAAAGTGGGATAACTTCTTCATAATAACTCCTATGATATTGATTCAACTCCAGGGTGATTAACCACTTATTTGTGTGTCCAGATGATTCTTCTTACATCGTGATTCATTCTGGTTTGATTAGAATCAATAAGAAAATTGGCAAGTCTCCAAACAGAGTAAACTAGAATCACTTCGGTTGAAAGTGGAATAACTTCTTCATCATAACTCGTTTGATATTGATTCAACATCAGGGTGATTCTCCACTGATTTATGAGTCCAAATCAAGATTCTGCAATCGTGAGTCATTCTATGTTTTTTGAATCAAGAACCAATTGCCAAATATCCAAACAGGGTAAAGTGGAATCACTTCGGTTGAAAGTGTGATAACTTCTTCATCATAACTCCTATGATATTGATTCAACTTCAGGGTGATTAACCATTGAATTTTGTGTACAAATGAATCTTCTTACATCCTGATTTATTCTGGTTTGATTAGAATCAATAGGAAAATTGTCAAATCTCTAAAACGGGTAAACTAGAATCACTTCGGTTGAAAGTGGGATAAATTCTTCATCATAACTCGTATGATATTGATTCAACATCAGGATGATTCTCCACTGATTTATGAGTAAAAATCTGACATCGTGAATCATTCTGGTTTTATTAGAATTAAGAACATATTGCCAAATCTCCAAACATGGTAAACTGGAATAACTGATTTTTGTGTCCAAATGAAGCTTCTTACATCGTGATTCATTCTGGTTTGATTAGAATCAATAAGAAATTATCAAATCTCCAAATAGAGTAAACTACAATCACTTCGGTTGAGAGTGGGATAACTTCTTCATCATAACTCGTTTGATTTGATTCAACATTAGGGTGATTCTCCATTGATTTATGAGTAAAAATCAAGCTTCTGACATTGTGAATCAATCTGGTTCTATTAGAATCAAGAATAAATTGCCAAATATCCAAACATGGTAAACTGGAATCACTTCGGTTGAAAGTGGGATAACTTCTTATTGATTCTAATCAGGGTGATTAACCACTGATATTTGTGTCCAGATGAATCCAACGAAAGATTTTTATTCCAGTGGGGACAGCTATGATCATGGTAGCTGCGGTGAAGTAGGCACGGGTATTGCAACTGGTGCAAAGGTGTCAACATAATCCTCCCCATACGTTTGGGTGAAACCTCTTGCAACTAGCCTGGTCTTCTTCCTATCAATCTTTCCATTGGCCAAATACTTGATTGTGAAGATCCACCTACTAGAAACTGCTTTCTTCCCTTTTGGCAGTGCACTCTCATACCAAGTGTCGCTCGTGATGATTGCATTTGCCTCAGCATCAACAAATTCCTTCCATTCCTTGTCTTTCATTGCCTCCTCATATGATCTTGGTATGTAACTTTCATCCAAGCTTACCATAAAAGAACAATGTTCTTTTGGATACTTTGTAAAGGAGCATACAGCCTGAGATGGATGTTCTACTTCTTGAGCATTGTAGTATACCCTTGTATGCACCCAGTCTGATGGTGGTCGCCTTATTCTTGAGCTTCTCCTCAATGGTTGTTCCACCACAACATCTCTAGACTCGTCTTCCTCTTGATATCCAGAACATCTTTGTTCTTCTTGTGATTCACCACCTTGATCATGAGAACCTGAGCTTCCTTCTTCTTCTTGAGAGTCAAACTGTTCTCGTCCAGAATCAAACTCTTCTTGACTTCCTGAGCTTTCACCTTCTTGGTTATGAGTTTCAAGTTCATTTCCCCCCTCATGGTCAAGGTAGGGAGACTGGTTTGATTCATTTATCCTGGTAGGACCATTGGCATCCTTGTTCTTAGTGATTCCAATACCAAGACCTTTCAAAATAACCCTTAGAGTAGCTGCTTTATCTGAAGTAAAGATCTTTCAACTCTTCTTGATTCTTCTCTTCATAGTATCCTCTTGCTTCTATAAACTTCACATCTCTAGACACCAGAGCTTTTCTTACCACTGAATCATAACACTTATATCCCTTCTGAGTTGTAGAGTAGCCAATAAACATTGCCTTAGTGCTCTTAGATTCCAGTTTGTTTCTCATCTATCCAGGAACCAGATCATAGCACAAACACCCAAACACCCTTAAGTAGTCAACCGAGGGCTTGTACTTGTGTAGGACCTCAAACGTAGCTTGGTCTTGCAAAACCTTAGTTGGTGTGCGGTTGATCAAGTAACAATCTGTGGAGACAACATCACTCCAGAACCTTTTGGGAACATTGGCTTGAAACATCAGAGACCTTGCTACTTCCATAAAGTGGCGATTCTTCCTTTTAGCTACACCATTATGTTGAGGAGTGTAGGGACAACTTGTTTCATGGAGAATCCCATGTTGAGCCAAGTGATCCTTGAATGTCTGACTCGTGTACTCCCCTCCAATATCTGATCTAAAAATTTTAAACTTGGCATTGTAATGGTTAGTCACATAAGATTTAAAATTTTTGAATGCATCAAGGACCCTATCTTTTGAAGGTATAAGTGTTAACCAGGTGTATTTTGATTTTTCATCAATGAATGTAACAAAATACGTATGATTATCTCTAGATATACAAGGTGAAGTCCAAACATCATAATGAATCAAGTCAAAACACTTCTCATAAACAGTAGACGATTTAGGAAAGACAGTCTTACATTGCTTGCCTAAAATGCAAGCTTCACACTCATTATTTTCAAAAACAACACTTGGTAATATCAAGTTTAAAGCTTTAACATGAGGATGTCCTAGTCTAGCATGCCACAAAACATTTTTATTCAAAATAGAAACAATAGTAAACGAGCAACTAAAATCAGAAACATGAGCAAGCTCTTCAAGCAAGTATAGCTCTCCCTTGATAACTCCATTTCCAATCAATTGGTTGCTCTCAATATCCTGAAACTTCACATCATTAGGACTGAATATAACATTACAATTTAAATCAGTAGTGCATTTCTTAACAGATAGAAGATTTGATGTGAATTCAGGCATATAGAAAGGTCTGGAGTTCTTATTAAACAATTTTAGATTACCTATTCCTCTAATAGGTATCTTATCACCATTAGCAATCATAACATGACCATTAACTGGTTCAATATCCTTAATCAAATGAGTGTCACTTATCATGTGATGAGAAGCACCAGAGTCTACTATCAAAGGTTTCAACATATTACTGGCAGTATGATAAGTAATACTCAGATAAGAGCTAATAGGACATGATCTAGTACTGATATTTTCATTCCCTACTATCCTACCAGTTCTATCAGTCCTAATAACATCATTTATATTTCCTAGACTACTAGTAATCAAGGAAGCACCAAGAGAATACCTATTAAGGTTACCAAAGGTGTTACCATTCTCCTTGAGCATTTTGATGAGAGCTTCAATGTCAGACCTCCTTGTGTAGTCTTGATCATTGCTCCTGCTAGTGCTTCCAGTGTAGGCGACCAGGGACTTTCCATCACTTGTTTCCCTCCTATCACCATCATTTGCTCTGCTTGTACCAGCACCACTTGAACCTTCAGTGATATGAGCTCTGGCCTCCCTTTCCTTCATGAATTTGCTGGCTTGAGATGGGGATGAAGAATCCAACACTGACTCTTCTTATGGCCATGCTTCTTGCAGTGATCACAGTTCCCATTGAACCTCCTCTATTCATACTTGTTGTACGCAGCCTTGTTAGCTAGTGGAGCCTCAGCTTGATCAGTTTGTGCAACTTGATTAGCTAAGGAGAGCTTTCCTTTGCCTCCAAATAGCCCAATAAAACCTTTTTCCTTCTGAATCTGAGCACAAACATCCTCCAGAGATGGGAGTTTCTCAGCTCTCAAGATATGCTTGATGAGGCTGTTGTAAGCTGGATTCAGGGTGAGTAAGAGTCCATAGACTTTGTCTTGCTCACGCCTCTCATTCAGCTCATCAGGATCAACTGTTCTTGGCCTCACCATCTCAAGTTCTGACCAAAGTGCCCGGAATCTTCCAAGATGCTTAGTGAATTCCATATCTTCTTGCACAAGCCCATTGATTGCCCTCTTCACTTCAAAAAATCTGCTCAAGTTTGAAATGTTTCCATACACCTTCTTCAAAGTATCCTTGAAATCCTTTGCAGTTTCACAATAGCTATAAGCCTCCATGACTGAGGTCTCAAGTGATCCCAGGAGAAGAGACATTACCAGCATATCCTCTTGCTGCCATTTCTCATCACTTGTAACACCTTCAGTGTCACCTTTCTGAGTAATAAGCCTTGGAATCTCACCAGATGTGATATGATTCCATAGACCTTTACTCCCCACATAATTCTTCACTAGGTGAGACCACAACAGATAGTTACTTCCTTTTAGAGTATCTGGAACATTCATGTTAACACTCTCCATCCTTGACCAGCTTGACTTCAAAAGCATGATAAAGATGATACCTTGGACTTAGAACTGAACTGAACCCAGAAAACAGAGAAAGGATAAGTCTTTTCCAAGGAATACTTGAAAAGACTTGAGATTTCCCAACAATTAAGCTTCAATCTTCAGTCTTCTACCTTGATCTTCAAAGAACCACCTTGGATCTTCAAAAAAATCCGACCTTGATCTTCTTCAGTGATGAACACAAACCCATAAATGATGAACAAACAGAAAGCTTTAGGTTTTCTTCACCACAAAGCCTCAAACTTAACTTCTTCACTCAGATCTCCAAATGTATCATCTTGAATCTTCAAAAAGTTCCAACCTTGGAATCTCCAAATGATGAACATTAACCCAGATTTCTGCTAACCTGGCTCTGATACCATGAAAGCTTTTAGATTTGAGAGACTAAGAGGATTATAAAGAGATTTAGAAGAAGAAATAAGAAGATTTATCACTCCACCAGATCTAAGGACCAAAAAAAGATTTAAGGACCATGGAGACTAAGAAATGAGAGAACTGTCTAATTTTTCATTACTTCACGACATTACATATATAGGAGAGTGTACAAGGGTTTTCCAGGGACAAGGAAAGGAAATATGTGGTCTTGGTTGAGAGGGGAGTATCCTTTTTTGAATTTAAGCCAAGGGGAACCACAAGAAGGGCATCAAGTATCTTTGCCTAGATGCTGATCCCTTTCCAGCTGTGCCAGCCTGTCCAAGACTCCTTCTTCCTTTCTCTTCAATGGATAGACCAAGGTAAAAGGTAAATAGAAGCAGTCGGGTAACTTTTCTTTTACCCGGGTAACCTTTTTCTCACTTGGTCGACCCAACCCTTCTCCTTTCATCATCTTCTTCTTATTCTGAATAACGTCCTAAACTTAAAAAAATCTTGATTTTGACTCATAAATCAGTGGAGAATCACCCTGATGTTGAATCAATATCATACGAGTTATGATGAAGAAGTTATCCCACTTTCAACCGAATTGATTCTAGTGTACTTTGTTTGGAGATTTGACAATTTCTTATAGATTCTAATCAAACCAGAATGAATCATGATGTAAGAAGCTTCATTTGTACATACAAATCAGTGGCTAATCACCTTGAAGTTGAATCAATATCATAGGAGTTATGATGAAGAAGTTATCCAACTTTCAACCGAAGTGATTCCAGATTACTCTGTTTGAAGATTTGGCAAACTGTTATTGATTCTAACAAAACAAAAATGAATCAAAATGTCAGAATCTTGATTTTGACTCATAAATCAGTGGAGAATCACCCTGATGTTAAATCAATATCATAGGAGTTATGATGAAGAAGTTATCCCACGTTTAACCGAAGTAATTCTAGTTTACTCTGTTTGAAGATTTGACAATTTCTTATTGGTTCAAATCATACCAGAATGAATCACAATGTAAGAAGCATCCTTTTGAAACAAAAATCAGTGGTTAATCACCCTGAAGTTGAATCAATATCAGAGGAGTTATGATGAAAAAGTTATCTCACTTTCAATCGAAGTGATTCCAGATTACCATGTTTGGAGATTTGGAAATTTGTTCTTGATTCTAATAAAACCAGAATAAATCAAGATGTCAGAATCTTGATTTTGACTCACAAATCAGTGGTGAATCACCCTCATGTTGAATCAATATCATACGAGATATGATGAAGAAGTTATCCCACTTTCAACCGAAGTAATTCCAGTTTACTCTGTTTGGAGATTTGACAATTTCTTATTCTTTATAATCAAACCAGAATGAAGCACGATGTAAGAATATTTGTTTGGACATACAAATCAGTGGATAATCACCCTGAAGTTGAATCAATATCATAGGACTTATGATGAGGAAGTTGTCCCACTTTCAACTGAAGTGATTCCAGATTACAGTGGATAATCACCCTGATGCTGAATCAATATCATACGTGTTATGATGAAGAAGTTATCCCACTTTCAACCAAAGTGACTCTAGTTTACTTTGTTTGGAGATTTGACAATTTCTTATTGATTCTAATCATACCATAATGATTCACGATGTAAGAAGCTTCCTTTTGACACACAAATTTGTGGTTAATAACCCTGAAGTTAAATCAAACCAGAATGAATCACGATGTAAGTATCTTCATTTGGATACTCTTATCAGTGGTTAATCACCCTGAAGTTGAATCAATATCATAGGAGTTATGATGAAGAAGTTATCTCACTTTCTATCGAAGTGATTCCATAGTACCCTGTTTGGAGATTTGAAAATTTCTTCTTGATTCTAATAAAACCAAAATGAATCACGATGTCAGAAGCTTGATTTTGACTCATAAATAAGTGGAGAATCACCCTGATGTTGAATCAATATGATACGAGTTATGATGAAGAAGTTATCCCACTTTCAACCGAAGTTATTCTAGTTTACTCTGTTTGCAGATTTAACAATTTCTTATTAATTCTAATCAAAGCAGAATGAATCATGATGTAAAAAGCTTCATTTGGATACAAAAATCAGTGATTCGTCACCCTGAAGTTGAATCAATATCATAGGAGTTATGATGAAGAAGTTATACCACTTTTAACCGAAGTGATTCCAGATTACCATGTTTGGAGATTTGGCAATTTGTTTTTGATTCTAAGAAAACCAGAATGAATCACGATGTCAAAAGCTTGATTTTGACTCATAAATCAGAGAAGAATCACCCTGATGTCGAATCAATATCATACGAGTTATGATGAAGAAGTTATCCCACTTTCAACCGAATTGATTCTAGTTTACTCTTTTTGGAGATTTTACAATTTCATATTGATTCTAATCATACCAGAATGAATCATGATGTAAGAAGCTTCATTTGGACACAAAAATCAGTGGTTAATGTCCCTGAATTTGAATCAATATCATTGGAGTTATGATGAAGAAGTTATCCCACTTTCAACCGAAGTGATTTCAGATTACCCTGTTTGGAGATTTGACAATTTGTTCTTGATTCTAATAAAAGCAGAATGAATCACGTTGTCAAAAGCTTCATTTTGACTCATAAATCAGTGGATAATCACCCTGCTGTTCAATCAATATCATGCGAGTTATGATGAAGAAGTTATCCCACATTCAACCGAATTGATTATGGTTTACTCTGTTTGGAGATTTGGCAATTTGTCCTTGATTCTAATAAAAGCAGAATTAATCACAATGTAAGAAGATTCATTTGGACAGAAAATCAGTGGGTAATCACCTTGAAGTTGAATCAATATCATAGGAGTTATGATGAAGAAGTTATCCCACTTTTAACCGAAGTGATTCCAGATTACTCTGTTTGGAGATTTGGCAATTTCTTCTTGATTCTAATAAATCAAGAATGAATCACAATGTAAAAAGCTTGTTTTTGACTCATAAATCAGTGGAGAATCACCCTGATGTTGAATCAATATCATAGGAGTTATGATGAAAAAGTTATTCCACTTTCAACCGAAGTGATTCTAGTTTATACTGTTTGGAGATTTGAAAATTTTGTATTGATTCTAATCAAACTAGAATGAATCTCATTGTAAGAAGCTTCATTTGGACACAAAATTCAGTGGATAATCACCCTGAAGTTGATTTAATATCATAGGACTTATGATGAGGAAGTTATCCCACTTTCAACCGAATGGATTCCCGATTACCGTGTTTGGAGATTTGGCAATTTGTTCTTGATTCTAACAAAAACAGAATGAATCACAATATCAAAAGATTGATTTTGACTCATAAAACAGTGGAGAACCACCCTGAGGTTGAATCAATATCATACGAGTTATGTAAAAGAAGTTATTCCACTTCAACCGAATTGATTCTAGTTTACTATGTTTGGAGATTTGACAATTTCTTATCGATTCTAATCATACCAGAATGAATCTTGATATAAGAAGCTTCATTTGGATACCAAAATTAGTGGTTAATCACCCTGAAGTTGAATCAATATCATAGGAGTTATGATGAAGAAGTTATACCACTTTCAACCGAAGTTATACCAGATTACCATGTTTGGAGATTTGGGAATTTCTTCTTGATTCTAATAAAAACAGGATGAATCACAATGTCAAAAGCTTCATTTTGGCTCACAAATCAGTGGATAATCACCCTGATGTTCAATCAATATAATACGAATTATGATGAAAAAGTTATCCCACTTTCAACCGAATTGCAACTAGTTTACTTTGTTTGGAGATTTGGCAATTTGTTCTTGATTCTAATATAACCAGAATGAATCACAATGTAAGAAGCTTCATTTGGACACAAAATCAGGGGCTAATCACCTTGAAGTTGAATCAATATCATAGGATTTATGATGAAGAAGTTATCCCACTTTCAACCGAAGTGACTCCAGATTACTCTGTTTGGAGATTTGGCAATTTGTTCTTGATTCTAATAAAACAAGAATGACTCACAATGTCAAAATCTTGATTTTGACTCATAAATTAGTGGAGAATTGCCCTGATGTTTAATCAATATCATAGGAGTTATGATGAAGAAGTTATCCCACTTTCAACCGAACTGATTCTAGTTTACACTGTTTGGAGATTTGACAATTTCGTATTGATTCTAATCAAACTTGAATGAATCTCTATGTAAGAAGCTTCATTTGGACACACAATTCAGTGCATAATCACCCTGAAGTTGAATCAATATTATAGGAGTTATGATGAAGAAGTTATCTCACTTTAAACCGAAGCGATTCCAGATTATTGTGAGTGGAGATTTGGCAATTTGTTCTTGATTCTAACAAAAACATAATGAATCACGATGTAAGAAGCTTGCTTTTGACTCATAAATCAGTGGATAATCACCTTGATGTTGAATCAATTTCTTATTGATTCTAATCAAACCAGAATGAATCACGATGTAAGAAGCTTCATTTGGATACACAAATCAGTGATTAATCACCCTGAAGTTGAATCAATATCATAGGAGTTATGATGAAGAAGTTATCCCACTTTTAACCGAAGTGATTCCATATTACCATGTTTGGAGATTTGGCAATTTGTTCTTGATTCTAATAAAACCAGAATGAATCACGATGTCAGAAGCTTGATTTTGACTCATATATCAGTGGAAAATCACCCTGATGTTGAATCAATATCATACGAGTTATGATGAAGAAGTTATCCCACTTTCAACCGAATTGATTCTAGTTTACTCTGTTTGGAGATTTGATAATTTCTTATTGATTATAATCATGCCAAAATGAATCATGATGTAAGAAGCTTCATTTGGACACAAAAATCAGTGGTTAATCACCCTGAAGTTGAATCAACATCATAGGAGTTATGATGAAGAAGTTATCCCACTTTCAACCGAAGTGATTCCAGATTATCGTGTTTGGAGATTTGACAATTTGTTCTTGATTCTAATAAAGCAAGAATGAATCACGATGTCGAAAGCTTGATTTTGACTCATAAATCAGTGGAGAATCACCCTGATATTGAATCACATCATAGGAGTTATGATGAAGAAGTTATCCCACTTTCAACCGAAGTGATTTTAGTTTACACTGTTTGGAGATTTGACAATTTCGTATTGATTCTAATAACACTAGAATTAATCTCGATGTAAGAAGCTTCATTTGGACACACAATTCAGTGGATAATCACAGTGAAGTTGAATCAATATCATAGGAGTTATGATGAGGAAGTTATCCCACTTTTAACCGACGTGATTCCAGATTACGGTGTTTGGAGATTTGGCAATTTGTTCTTGATTCTAACAAAAAAATAATGAATCATGATTTGATAAGCTTGATTTTGACTCATAAATCAGTGGAGAATCAGCCTGATTTTGAATCAATATCATATGAGTTATGATGAAGAAGTTATCCCACTTTCAACCGAAGTGATTCTAGTTTACTCTGTTTGCAGATTTGGCAATTTGTTCTTGATTCTAATAAAATAAGAATGAATCACAATGTAAAAAGCTTCATTTGGATACAAAATCAGTGGTTAATCACCCTGAAGTTGAATCAATATCATAGGAGTTATGATGAAGAAGTTATCCCACTTTCAACCGAAGTGATTCCATATTACCCTGTTTGGAGATTTGGCAATTTGTTCTTGATTCTAATAAAACCAGAATGAATCACGATGTCAAAAGCTTGATTTTGACTCATAAATCAGTGAGAATCACCCTGATGTTGAATCAATATCATACAGTTATGATGAAGAAGTTATCCCACTTTCAACCGAATTGATTCTAGTTTACTCTGTTTGGAGATTTGACAATTTCTTATCGATTCTAATCATACCAGAATGAATCAAATGTAAAAGCTTCATTTGGACACAAAATCAGTGGTTAATCACCCTTGAAGTTGAATCAATATCATAGGAGTTATGATGAAGAAGTTATCCCACTTTCAACCGAAGTGATTCCAGATTACCCTGTTTCAAGATTTGGCCAATTTGTTCTTGTTTCTAATAAAACCAGAATGAATCACGATGTCAAAAGCTTCATTTTGACTCACAATCAGTGGATAATCACCCTGATGTTGAATCAATATCATACGGAGTTATGATGAAGAAGTTATCCCACTTTCACCGAAGTTGATTCTAGTTTACTCTGTTTGGAGATTTGGCATTTTGTTCTTGTTTCTAATCAAACCATAGTGAATCTTGATGTAAAAAGCTTCATTTGGATACAAAAATCAGTGGCTAATCACCATCAAGTTGTATCAATATCATAGGAGTTATGATGAAGAAGTTATCCTACTTTCAACCGAAGTGATTCCAGATTACCCTGTTTGGAGATTTGACAATTTGTTCTTGATTCTAATAAAACCAGAATGAATCACGATGTCAGAATCTTGATTTTGACTCATATATCAGTGGAGAATCACGCTGATGTTGAATCAATATCATACGAGTTATGATAAAGAAGTTATCCCACATTCAACTGAATTGATTCTAGTTTACTCTGTTTGAAGATTTGATAATTTCTTATTGATTATAATCATACCAGAATGAATCATGATGTAAAAAGCTTCATTTGGACATAAAAATCAGTGGTTAATCACCCTGAAGTTGAATCAATATCATAGGAGTTATGATAAAGAAGTTATCCCACTTTCAAATGAAGTGATTCCAGATTACCCTGTTTGGAGATTTGGCAATTTGTTCTTGATTCTAACAAAGCAAGAAAGACTCACGATTTCAAAATCTTGATTTTGACTCATATATCAGTGGAGAATCACCCTGATGTTGAATCAAGATCATACGAGTTATGATGAAGAAATTATCCCACTTTCAACCAAATTGATTCTAGTTTACTCTGTTTGGAGATTTGACAATTTCTTATTAATTCTAATCATACCAGAATGAATCATGATGTAAGAAGCTTTATTTGGACACAAAAATCAGTGCTTAATCTCCTTGAAGTTGAATCAATATCATAGGAGTTATGATGAAGAAGTTATCCCACTTTCAACCGAAGTGATTCCAGATTACCCTGTTTGGAGATTTGACAATTTGTTCTTGATTCTAATAAAACCAGAATGAATCACGATGTCAAAAGCTTCATTTTGACTCATAAATCAGTGGATAATCACCCTGCTGTTGAATCAATATCATACGAGTTATGATGAAGAAGTTATCCCACTTTCAACCGAATTGATTCTAGTTTACTCTGTTTGGAGATTTGGCAATTTGTTCTTGATTCTAATAAAACCAGAATGAATCACAATGTAAGAAGCTTCATTTGGACACAAAATCAGTGGCTAATCACCTTGAAGTTGAATCAATATCATAGGAGTTATGATGAAGAAGTTATCCCACTTTCAACCGAAGTGATTCCAGATTACCCTTTTTGGAGATTTGGCAATTTGTTCTTGATTCTAATAAAGCAAGAAAGACTCACGATGTCAAAAGCTTAATTTTGACTCACAAATCAGTGGAGAATCACCCTAATGTTGAATCAATATCATAGGAGTTATGATGAAGAAGTTATCCCACTTTCAACCGAAGTGATTCTAGTTTACACTGTTTGGAGATTTGACAATTTCTTATTGATTCTAATCAAACCAGAATCTATCACGATGTATGAAGCTTCCTTTGGATACACAAATCAGTGGTTAATCACCCTGAATTGTAATCAATATCATAGGCGTTATGATGAAGAAGTTATCCCACTTTAAACCGAAATCATTCCAGATTACCCGGTTTGGAGATTTGGCAATTTGTTCTTGATTCTAATAAAACCAGAATGAATCACGATGTTAGAAGCTTGATTTTGACTCACATATCAGTGGAGAATCACGCTGATGCTGAATCAATATCATACGAGTTATGATAAAGAAGTTATCCCACTTTCAACCGAAGTGATTATAGTTTACACTGTTTGGAGATTTGACAATTTCGTATTGATACTAATCAAACTAGAATGAATCTCGATGTAAGAAGCTTCATTTGAACACACAATTAAGTGGATAATCACCCTGAAGTTGAATAAATATCATAGGAGTTATGATGAGGAAGTTACCCCACTTTCAACCAAAGTGATTCTAGATTACCGTGTTTGGAGATTTGACAATTTGTTCTTGATTCTAAAAAAAACAGAATGAATCACGATGTCAAAAGCTTGATTTTGACTCATAAATCATTGGAGAATCACCCTGATGTTGAATCAATATCATACGAGTTATGATGAAGAAGTTATCCCACTTTCAACCGAATTGATTCTAGTTTACTCTCTTTGGAAATTTGACAATTTCTTATCGATTCTAATCATACCAGAATGAATCAAGATGTAAAAAGCTTCATTTGGACACAAAATCAGTGGTTAATCACCCTGAAGTTGAATCAATATCATAGGAGTTATGATGAAGAAGGTATCCCACTTTCAACCGAAGTGATTCCAGATTACCCTGTTTCAAGATTTGGCAATTTGTTCTTGGTTCTAATAAAACCAGAATGAATCACGATGTCAAAAGCTTCATTTTGACTCACAAATCAGTGGATAATCACCCTGATGTTGAATCAATATCATACGAGTTATGATGAAGAAGTTATCCCACTTTCAACCGAAGTTATTCTAGTTTACTCTGTTTGCAGATTTGGCAATTTGTTCTTGTTTCTAATAAAACCAGAATGAATCACAATGTAAGAAGCTTCATTTGGACACAAAATCAGTGGCTAATCACCTTCAAGTTGAATCAATATCATAGGAGTTATGATGAAGAAGTTATCCCACTTTCAACCGAAGTGATTCCACATTACCCTTTTTGGAGATTTGGCAATTTGTTCTTGATTCTAATAAAGCAAGAATGACTCACGATGTCAAAAGCTTGATTTTGACTCATAAATCAGTGGAGAATCACCCTGATGTTGAATAAATATCATACGAGTTATGATGAAGAAGTTATCCCACTTTTAACCGAAGTAATTCTAGTTTACTCTGTTTGGAGATTTGAAAATTTCTCACTTATTTTAATCAAACCAGAATGAATCACGATGTAAGTAGCTTCATTTGGATACTATTATCAGTGGTTAATCACCCTGAAGTTGAATCAATATCATAGGAGTTATGATGAAGAAGGGTATCCCACTTTCAACCGAAGTGATTCCAGATTACCCTGTTTCAAGATTTGGCAATTTGTTCTTGGTTCTAATAAAACCAGAATGAATCACGATGTCAAAAGCTTCATTTTGACTCACAAATCAGTGGATAATCACCCTGATGTTGAATCAATATCATACGAGTTATGATGAAGAAGTTATCCCACTTTCAACCGAAGTTATTCTAGTTTACTCTGTGTGCAGATTTGGCAATTTGTTCTTGTTTCTAATAAAACCAGAAATGAATCACAATGTAAGAAGCTTCATTTGGACACAAAATCAGTGGCTAATCACCTTCAAGTTGAATCAATATCATAGGAGTTATGATGAAGAAGTTATCCCACTTTCAACCGAAGTGATTCCACATTACCCTTTTTGGAGATTTGGCAATTTGTTCTTGATTCTAATAAAGCAAGAATGACTCACGATGTCAAAAGCTTGATTTTGACTCATAAATCAGTGGAGAATCACCCTGATGTTGAATCAATATCATACGAGTTATGATGAAGAAGTTATCCCACTTTCAACCGAAGTTATTCTAGTTTACTCTGTTTGCAGATTTGCCAATTTCTTATTGATTCTAATCAAACCATAGTGAATCATGATGTAAAAAGCTTCATTTGGACACAAAATCAGTGGTTAATCACCCTGAAGTTGAATCAATATCATAGGAGTTATGATGAAGAAGTTATCCCACTTTCAACCGAAGTGATTCCAGATTACCATGTTTGGAGATTTGGCAATTTGTTCTTGATTCTAATAAAACCAGAATGAATCACGATGTCAAAAGCTTGATTTTGACTCATAAATCAGTGGAGAATCACCCTGATGTTGAATCAATATCATACGAGTTATGATGAAGAAGTTATCCCACTTTCAACCGAATTGATTCTAGTTTACTCTGTTTGGAGATTTGACAATTTCTTATTGATTCTAATCATACCAGAATGAATCATGATGTTAGAAGCTTCATTTGGACACACAATTCTGTGGATAATCACCCTGAAGTTGAATCAATATCATAGGAGTTATGATGAAGAAGTTATCCCACTTTCAACCGAAGTGATTCCAGATTACCCTGTTTTGAGATTTGGCAACTTATTCTTGATTCTAATAAAACCAGAATGAAGCACGATGTCAAAAGCTTCATTTTGACTCGCAAATCAGTGGATAATCACCCTGATGTTAAAACAATATCATACGAGTTATGATGAAGAAGTTATCCCACTTTCAACCGAATTGATTCTAGTTTACTTTGTTTGGAGATTTGGCAATTTGTTCTTGATTCTAATAAAACCAGTATGAATCACAATGTAATTAGCTTCATTTGGACACAAAATCAGTGGCTAATCACCTTGAAGTTGAATCATTATCATAGGAGTTATGATGAAGAAGTTATCCCACTTTCAACCGAAGTGATTCCAGATTACCCTGTTTGGAGATTTGGCAACTTGTTCTTAATTCTAATAAAACCAGAATGAATCACGATGTCAAAGCTACATTTTTACTCACAAATCAGTGGATATTCACCCTGATGTTGAATCAATATCATACGAGTTATGATGAAAAAGTTATCCCACTTTCAACCGAATTGATTCTAGTTTACTCTGTTTGGAGATTTAGCAATTTGTTCTTGATTCTAATAAAATAAGAATGAATCACAATGTAAGAAGCTTCATTTGGACACAAAATCAGTGGCTAATAACCTTGAAGTTGAATCAATATCATAGAAGTTATGATGAAGAAGTTATCCCACTTTCAACCGAAGTGATTCCAGATTACCCTTTTTGGAGATTTGACAATTTGTTTTTGATTCTAATAAAGCAAGAAAGACTCACGATGTCAAAAGCTTAATTTTGACTCATAAATCAGTGGAGAATCACCCTAATGTTGAATCAATATCATCGGAGTTATGATGAAGAAGTTATCCCACTTTCAACCGAAGTGATTCCAGATTACCATGTTTGGAGATTTGGCAATTTGTTCTTAATTCTAATAAAACCAGAATGAATCACGATGTCAAAGCTACATTTTTACTCACAAATCAGTGGATATTCACCATGATGTTGAATCAATATCATACGAGTTATGATGAAGAAGTTATCCCACTTTCAACCGAATTGATTCTAGTTTACTCTGTTTGGAGATTTCACAATTTCTTATTTATTCTAATCAAACCAGAATGAATCACGATGTAAGAAGCTTCATTTGGATTCAAAAATCAATGGTTAATCACCCTGAAGTTAAATCAATATCATAGGAGTTATGATGAAGAAGTTATCCCACTTTCAACTGAAGTGATTCCAGTTTACTCTATTTGTAGATTTGGCAATTTCTTCTTGATTCTAATAAAATCAGAATGAATCACGATGTCAGAAACTTGATTTTGACTCATAAATCAGTGGAGAATCACCCTGATGTTGAATAAATATCATACGTGTTATAATGAAGAAGTTATCCCACTTTCAACCGAAGAGATGCTAGTTTACTCTGTTTGGAGATTTGACAATTTCTTATTTTGATTCTAATCAAACTAGAATGAATCTGTAATGCCTCGACCGCCCACGGCTAATGGGCCACCCACGCCCGCTCTCTCGGCCCGTGGACCCCATCCCGTTCCAACGGTCGGTGGGTAAATTTTCTGAGGCTCGAAATTATTGTTTACTGTCCCTGCAATCACCACCCGACCTTTCCCCGTGTTTTGGCCTCACTCGCGCGGTATCGCGAATCACTTCCCGATAGGTCACCCATCCTTTCACTACTCCAGCCCAAGCACGCTTAACACTGGAGTTCTAAACGGATGTGCGACGGAAAAGGTAAGTGCACTTTGATGACATAGGTAGCCAAATCAATTCTCTTAAACCTTTCCATATATCACAACTCGGGATGTTACAATTCACCCCCTCTCAAAGAACGCAACACCCTCGTTGCACCTCTGACAGGTCAAAAGACGCGTCTCAGGTAAGAACAAAGATGGCTAACCAGCTCTGATACCACTTGTAACGCCTCGACCGCCCACGGCAAATGGGCCACCCACGCTCGCTCTCTCGGCCCGTGGGCCCCATCCCGTTCCAACGGTCGGTGCGTAAATTTTCTGAGGCTCGAAATTATTGTTTACTGTCCCTGCAATCACCACCCGACCTTTCCCCGTGTTTTGGCCTCACTCGCACGGTATCGCGAATCACTTCCCGATATGTCACCCATCCTTTCACTACTCCAGCCCAAGCACGCTTAACCCTGGAGTTCTAAACGGATGTGCGACGGAAAAGGTAAGTGCACTTTGATGACATAGGTAGCCAAATCAATTCTCTTAAACCTTTCCACATATCACAACTCGGGATGTTACAATTCACCCCCTCTCAAAGAACGCAACGCCCTCATTGCGCCTCTGACAGGTCAAAAGACGCCTCTCAGGTAAGAACTGATATGGCTAACCAGCTCAGATACCACTTGTAACGCCTCGACCGCCCACGGCTAATGGGCCACCCATGCTCGCTCTCTCGGCCCGTGGGCCCCATCCCGTTCCAACGGTCGGTGCGTTAAATTTTCTGAGGCTCGAAATTATTGTTTACTTTCTCTGCAATCACCACCCGACCTTTCCCCGTGTTTTGGCCTCACTCGCACGGTATCACGAATCACTTCCCTATAGGTCACTCATCCTTTCATTACTCCAGCCAAAGCACGCTTAACCCTGGAGTTCTAAACGGATGTGCAACGGAAAAGATAAGTGCACTTTGGTGATATAGGTAGCCAAATCAATTCTCTTAAACCTTTCCACATATCACAACTCGGGATGTTACATAATCATGATGTAAGAAGCTTCATTTGGATACACAAATCAGTGGTTAATCACCCTGAAGTTGAATTAATATCATAGGAGTTATGATGAAGACATTATCCCACTTTCAACCGAAGTGATTCCAGATTACCCTGTTTGGAGATTTGGCAATTTGTTCTTGATTCTAATAAAACTACAATGAATCACGATGTCAAAAGCTTGATGTTGAATCAATATCATACTGGTTATGATGAATAAGTTATCCCACTATCAACTGAATTGATTCTAGTTAACTCTGTTTGGAGATTTGACAATTTCTTATTGAATCTAATCAAACCAGAATAAATCACAATATAAGAAGCTTCATTTGGAAACATAAATCAGTGGCTAATCACTTTGAACTTGATTTAATATCATAGGAGTTATGATGAAGAAGTTATCCCACTTTCGACCGAAGTGATTCCAGATTACTCAGTTTAAATATTTCGCAATTTGTTATTGATTCTAATAAACCTGTAACGACCCTGATCTTAGGGCCAGGCCCATTTGTTCTTTTTTTTTTAATTAAAAACCCAACAACCTCTTTTTAACTTTGTCCCACATTGGAAGTTTAAGTTTTCTTCCTCATTTCCCTTCTCCTATATAAGAAACTCCACCCTTTTTCTCCTTTTCTCATCAGGTCAAAGTATTTTCTTTGCGTGTGACGAGTTGTTGTTGGAATATCTGACGACCAGTCATTAGTTAATTTTTCGGGTGGGATTTCCGACAGGCTCCCGGCGGGATTTCCGGACGAGCTTTCGGCGAGTTTTCTGGTAAGTTGTCGCCTTCATATTTCTAGTCGTAGAAATCTATGTGGGGAAGTATCCAGTTTAGGAAACTTGCCATTTTAGGATAGTTTCTATTTTAGGAAAGTTGTTATTTTAGGAAAGTTGTTATTTTAGGAAAGATACTATTTTAGGAAATTTACTGTTTTAGGTAAGTTTCCACTTTAGAAAAGTTTCCATTTTTGGAACTTTATTTCATGAGACTCTGAGTCTAAGTCATTGATTCTCTCGTGTTGCAGTTGACCATCTTCCGTTGACAGCCAGTGGCAAAGGTGAGGGTCTATTCCGTAAATCCCGTACCAGTGTAGAATTCTTCCTATTGTAGTTTAGATTTCGAAGCATGATCTGTTTGTTTGAGTCGTGATTGGTAGTTAGTTAATTCATTGTAAAACGGAATTAGGGGTCTAGAGGATTCATCTGTGATTGGATTGTGTGATGTTAATTGATGATATATAAATATATATATCTAGATATTGAGTAGGGACTATGTGTGGTGGGCGGGGGTTCAGGGATGCCTGGGCTATCAACACAGATGTGGTAGGCGGGGGTTCAGAGATGTTTGGACTATCGACGCAGATTGTTGTGTGGTGCGTGGTGCAGAGACGTTTGCATCTGACGCAGATTGGTTATGGGCGGGGGTACAGAGACATATTGTACTAGCGACGCAGAGTATGTATATCCTTATGAGGAAATGCGGGGTGTATGGATTAGCGGTATGCTATCATCGCATTGTTTGTTTTGTGTGATGCTTTAGGCATCGTGTTTGTTCATGTTAGAGCTAAACTTTCATAGTGGGAGTTCTATTACTCAAGTCAGTGGTTTGCGTGTCTAGCATCCCATACCTCACTGAGTGACTCCCCTGTTGCTCACCCCTCTTTCTTCCCCTTTCAGTGAGCATGTCAAGTAGTCGGATATCTGGACGGTTTGGTGTCTTGGGGATCGTTGTATTTTATAACGGTTTTCATTCGGTTTTATACGAATTTTCGATATAAATTATTTTGGTTATTAAATGTAAAAAAAGATTTATCCCGCTTTTATTTTATTAAACATTTTAGCATATGTTATTTGATATTTTTATAAATCGGTTTAATTTGATATTTTATCAGTAGTAGCACGCCGTTCTCAAGAGAGGAGGAGACGGGTGTTACAATTTGGTATCAGAGCGGGGTTCCGTCCTGGCTCTGACCCGGGACGGCGATTTATGGGACTCGGATTTTTGCAATTTCAATGTTTTGGGATTGGGAGTTTTAAAAAAAAAAATGGCACCCTTCTGCCTAGTATCATTCGGTTAGTCGATAGAGATTCTCATTTTCTTTCCTTCTGTAGGAGAAGACCAAGTTTTCTTTCATTTCCATCGTCCATTATCCTGTGTTGCTCTCTTCTTCGAAACCGTGAACGTTCTTTCATCATCTCTTTGGAATTCGGGACGAATTCCGATTATGTGGGAGAGAATTGTAACGACCCTGATCTTAGGGCCAGGCCCATTTGTTCTTTTTTAATTAAAAACCCAACAACCTCTTTTTAACTTTGTCCCACATTGGAAGTTTAAGTTTTCTTCCTCCTTTCCCTTCTCCTATATAAGAAACTCCACCCTTTTTCTCCTTTTCTCATCAAGTCAAAGTATTTTCTTTGCGTGTGACGAGTTGTTGTTGGAATATCTGACGACCAGTCATTAGTTAATTTTTCGGGTGGGATTTCCGACAGGCTCCCGGCGGGATTTCCGGACAAGCTTTCGGCGAGTTTTCTGGTAAGTTGTCGCCTTCATATTTCTAGTCGTAGAAATCTATTTAGGGAAGTATCCAGTTTAGGAAACTTGCCATTTTAGGATAGTTTCTATTTTAGGAAAGTTGTTATTTTAGGAAAATTGTTATTTTAGGAAAGTTACTATTTTAGGAAAGTTACTATTTTAGGAAATTTACTGTTTTAGGTAAGTTTCCACTTTAGGAAAGTTTCCATTTTTGGAACTTTATTTCATGAGACTCTGAGTCTAAGTCTTTGATTCTCTCGTGTTGCAGTTGACCATCTTCCGTTGACAGCCAGTGGCAAAGGTGAGGGTCTATTCCGTAAATCCCGTACCAGTGTAGAATTCTTCCTATTGTAGTTTAGATTTCGAAGCATGATCTGTTTGTTTGAGTCGTGATTGGTAGTTAGTTAATTCATTGTAAAACGGAATTAGGGGTCTAGAGGATTCAACTGTGATTGGATTGTGTGATGTTAATTGATGATATATAAATATATATATCTAGATATTGAGTAGGGACTATGTGTGGTGGGCGAGGGTTCAGGGATGCCTGGGCTATCGACGCAGATGTGGTAGGCGGGGGTTCAGAGACGTTCGGACTATCGACGCAGATTGTTGTGTGGTGCGTGGTGCAGAGACGTTTGCATCTGACGCAGATTAGTTATGGGCGGGGGTACAGAGACATACTGTACTAGCGACGCAGAGTATGTATATCCTTATGAGGAAATGCGGGGTGTATGGATTAGCGGTATGCTATCATCGCATTGTTTGTTTTGTGTGATGCTTTAGGCATCGTGTTTGTTCATGTTAGAGCTAAACTTTCATAGTGGGAGTTCTATTACTCAAGTCAGTGGTTTGCGTGTCTAGCATCCCATACCTCACTGAGTGACTCCCCTGTTGCTCACCCCCTCTTTCTTCCCCTTTCAGTGAGCATGTCGAGTAGTCGGATATCTGGACGGTTTGGTGTCTTGGGGATCGTTGTATTTTATAACGGTTTTCATTCGGTTTTATACGAATTTTCGATATAAATTATTTTGGTTATTAAATGTTAAAAAATGATTTATTCCGCTTTTATTTTAGTAAATATTTTAGTATATGTTATTTGATATTTTTATAAATCGGTTTAATTTGATATTTTATCAGTAGTAGCACGCCGTTCTCAAGAGAGGAGGAGACGGGTGTTACAATTTGGTATCAGAGCGGGGTTCCGTCCCGGCTCTGACCCGGGACGGCGATTTATGGGACTCGGATTTTTGCAATTTCAATGTTTTGGGATTGGGAGTTTTTGAAAAAAAAAATGGCACCCTTCTGCCTAGTATCATTCGGTTAGTCGATAGAGATTCTCATTTTCTTTCCTTCTGTAGGAGAAGACCAAGTTTTCTTTCATTTCCATCGTCCATTATCTTGTGTTGCTCTCTTCTTCGAAACCGTGAACGTTCTTTCATCGTCTCTTTGGAATTCACGACGAATTCCGATTAAGTGGGAGAGAATTGTAACGACCCTGATCTGTGGGCCAGGCCCATTTGTTCTTTTTTTAATTAAAAACCCAACAACCTCTTTTTAACTTTGTCCCACATTGGAAGTTTAAGTTTTCTTCCTCCTTTCCCTTCTCCTATATAAGAAACTCCACCCTTTTTCTCCTTTTCTCATCAAGTTAAAGTATTTTCTTTGCGTGTGACGAGTTGTTGTTGGAATATCTGACGACCAGTCATTAGTTAATTTTTCGGGTGGGATTTCCGACAGGCTCCCGGCGGGATTTCCGGACGAGCTTTCGGCGAGTTTTCTGGTAAGTTGTCGCCTTCATATTTCTAGTCGTAGAAATCTATTTAGGGAAGTATCCAGTTTAGGAAACTTGCCATTTTAAGATAGTTTCTATTTTAGGAAAGTTGTTATTTTAGGAAAATTGTTATTTTAGGAAAGTTGCTATTTTAGGAAATTTATTGTTTTAGGTAAGTTTCCACTTTAGGAAAGTTTCCATTTTTGGAACTTTATTTCATGAGACTCTGAGTCTAAGTCATTGATTTTCTCGTGTTGCAGTTGACCATCTTCCGTTGACAGCCAGTGGCAAAGGTGAGGGTCTATTCCGTAAATCCCGTACCAGTGTAGAATTCTTCCTATTGTAGTTTAGATTTCGAAGCATGATCTGTTTGTTTGAGTCGTGATTGGTAGTTAGTTAATTCATTGTAAACCGGAATTAGGGGTCTAGATGATTCAACTGTGATTGGATTGTGTGATGTTAATTGATGATATATAAATATATATATATATATATATATATAAATATATATATAGATATTGAGTAGGGACTATGTGTGGTGGGCGGGGGTTCAGAGACGTTCGGACTATCGACGCAGATTGTTGTGTGGTGCGTGGTGCAGAGACGTTTGCATCTGACGCAGATTGGTTATGGGCGGGGGTACAGAGACATATTGTACTAGCGACGCAGAGTATGTATATCCTTATGAGGAAATGCGGGGTGTATGGATTAGCGGTATGCTATCATCGCATTGTTTGTTTTGTATGATGCTTTAGGCATCGTGTTTGTTCATGTTAGAGCTAAACTTTCATAGTGGGAGTTCTATTACTCAAGTCAGTGGTTTGCGTGTCTAGCATCCCATACCTCACTGAGTGACTCCCCTGTTGCTCACCCCCTCTTTCTTCCCCTTTCAGTGAGCATGTCAAGTAGTCGGATATGTGGACGGTTTGGTGTCTTGGGGATCGTTGTATTTTATAACGGTTTTCATTCGGTTTTATACGAATTTTTGATATAAATTATTTTGGTTTATTAAATGTTAAAAAATAATTTATCCCACTTTTATTTTATTAAATATTTTAGTATTTGTTATTTGATATTTTTATAAATCGGTTTAATTCGATATTTTATCAGTAGTAGCACGCCGTTCTCAAGAGAGGAGGAGACGGGTGTTACAAAACCAAAATGAATCACAATTTCAGAATCTTGATTTTGACTCATAAATCAGTGGAGAATCACCCTGTTGATGAATCAATATCATACGAGTTATGATGAAGAAGTTATCCCACTTTTAACCGAAGTAATTCTAGTTTACCCTGTTTGGAGATTTGACAACTTCTTACTGATTGTAATCAAACCAGAATGAATCACGATGTAAGAATCTTCATTTGGATACACAAATAAGTTGTTAATCACCCTGAAGTTGAATCAATATCATAGGAGCAATGATGAAGAAGTTATCCCATTTTCAACCTGTTTGGAGATTTAGCAATTTGTTCTTGATTCTAATAAAACCAAAATGAATCATGATGTCAGAATCTTGATTTTGACTCATAAATCAGTGGAGAATCACCATGATGTTGAATCAATATCATACGAGTTATGATTAGGAAGTTATCCCACTTTCAACCGAAGTTATTCTAGTTTACTCTGTTTGAAGATTTGACAATTTCTTATTGATTCTAATCATACCAGAATGAATCACGAAGTAAGAAGCTTCCTTTGGACACAAAAATTAGTGGTTAATCACCATGCAGTTAAGTCAATATCATAGGAGTTATGAAGAAGAAGTTACCACACTTTCAACTGAAGTGATTCCAGTTTACTCGTTTTGGAGACTTGGCCATTTCTTCTTGATTCTAATAAAACCAGAATGAATCACGTTTTCAGAAGCTTGATTTTGACTCTTATATCAGTGGAGAATCACCCTGATGTTGAATCAATATCATACGAGTTATGATGAAGAAGTTATCCCACTTTCAACCGAAGTGATTCTAGTTTACTCTGTTTGCATATTTGACAATTTCTTATTGATTCTAATCAAACCAGAATGAATCATGATGTAAAAATCTTCATTTTGATACAGAAATCAGTGGTTAATCACCCTGAAGTTGAATCAATATCATAGGAGTTCTGATGAAAAAGTTATCCCACTTTCAACCGAAGTGATTCTAGTTTACTCTTTTTGGACCTTTGACAATTTCTTATTGATTCTAATT
This sequence comes from Moricandia moricandioides, assembly GCA_905132885.1. Lineage (NCBI taxonomy): Eukaryota > Viridiplantae > Streptophyta > Magnoliopsida > Brassicales > Brassicaceae > Moricandia > Moricandia moricandioides. Next base: position 31,125 of record CAJHQQ010000174.1, read on the forward strand.
AAACCAGAATGAATCACAATGTAAGAAGCTTCATTTGGATAGAAAAATAAATGGTTAATCACTTTAAAGTTAAATCAATATTATAGGAGTTATGATGAAGAAGTTATCCCACTTTCAAATGAAGTGATTCCAGTTTACTATGTTTGGAGATTTGGTAATTTCTTCTTGATTCTAATGAAACCAGAATTAATCACGATGTCAGAAGCTTGATTTTGACTCATTAATCAGGGAAATCACCCTGACGTTGAATCAATATCATACGAGTTATGATGAAGACGTTATCCCACTTTCAACCGAAGTGATTTCAGATTACCCTGTTTGGATATTTGGCAATTTTTTCTTGATTCTAATAAAACCAGAATGAATCACGATGTCAAAAGCTTGATTTTGACTCATTAATCAGGGAAATCACCCTGACGTTGAATCAATTATGATGAAGACGTTGTCCCACTTTCAACCGAAGTGATTCCAGATTACCATGTTTGGAGATTTGGCAATTTTTTCTTGATTCTAATATAACCACAATGAATCACGATGTCAAAAGCTTCATTTTGACTCACAAATCAGTGGATAATCACCCTGATGTTGAATCAATATCATACGAGTTATGTTGAAGAAGTTATCCCACTTTCAACCGAATTGGTTCTAGTTTACTCTGTTTGGATATTTGGCAATTTGTTCTTGATTCTAATAAAACCAGAATGAATCACGATGTCAGAAGCTTGATTTTGACTCATAAATTAGTGTAGAATCACCTGATGTTGAATCAATATCATACAAGTTATGATGAGGAAGTTATCCCACTTTAAACTGAAGTTATTCTAGTTTACTCTGTTTGGAGATTTGGCAATTTCTTATTGATTCTAACAAAGCAAGAATGACTCACGATGTCAAAAGATTGATTTTGACTCATAAATCACTGGATAATCACCCTGATGTTGAATCAATATCATAGGAGTTATGAAGAAGTTATCCCACTTTCAACCGAAGTGATTCTAGATTACCATGTTTAGTGATTTGGCAATTTGTTCTTGATTCTAATAAAACTAGAATGAATCACGATGTCAGAAGCTTGATTTTGACTCATAAATTAGTGTAGTATCACCCTGACGTTGAATCAATATCATACGAGTTATGATGAGGAAGTTATCCCACTTTAAACTGAAGTTATTCTAGTTTACTCTGTTTGGAGATTTGGCAATTTATTATTGATTCTAACAAAGCAAGAATGACTCACGATGTCAAAAGATTGATTTTGACTCATAAATCAGTGGATAATCACCCTGATGTTGAATCAATATCATAGGAGTTATGAAGAAGTTATCCCACTTTCAACCGAAGTGATTCTAGATTACCATGTTTAGTGATTTGGCAATTTGTTCTTGATTCTAATAAAACCAGAATGAATCACGATGTCAGAAGCTTGATTTTGACTCATAAATTAGTGTAGTATTACCCTGACGTTTAATCAATATCATACGAGTTATGATGAGGAAGTTATCCCACTTTAAACTAAAGTTATTCTAGTTTACTCTGTTTGGAGATTTGACAATTTTTTATAGATTCTAACAAAAAAAAGAATGAATCACAATGTCAGAAGATTGATTTTGACTCATAAATCAGTGGATAATACCCTGATGTTGAATTAATATCATACATGTTATGATGAAGAAGTTATCACACTTTCTTTTTTTTTTGAATTATACAGAGGTATCATGGCCCCACAGAAGTGGATCCAGACTAGTCCAGCCGAAGCGGGTCCTCTATCGCCGGCGATGCCCAAATTTTAATCCCCCGGTGGCCAGCGCGGATCGAACCCGGGACCGTATCGAGGCCGAAGCTCCCTCAAGTACCACTAGGCCGTCCTCGCTTGGTTTTATCACACTTTCAACCGAAGTGATTCATGTTTACTTTGTTTGGAGATTTAATAATTTCTTATTGATTCTAATCAAACCAGAATGAATCACGATGTAAGCAGTTTTATTTGGATACAAAAATCAGTGGTTAATCACCCTGAAGTGTAATCAATATCATAGGAGTTATGATGAAGAAGCTATCTTACTTACAATCGAAGTTATTCTAGTTTACTCTGTTTGGAGATTTGGCAATTTGTTCTTGATTCTAATAAAACCAGAATGAATCACGATGTCAAAAGCTTGATTTTGACTCAAAAATCAGTGCAGCATCACCCTGATGTTGAATCAATATCATACGAGTTATGATGAAGAATATATCCCACTTTCAACCGAATTGATTATAGTTTACTCTGTTTGGAGATTTGACAATTTCTTATTGATTCTAATCATACCAGAATGAATCATGATGTAAGAAGCTTCATTTGGACACAAAAATCAGTGGTTAATCACCCTGAAGTTGCATCAATATCATAGGAGTTATGATGAAGAAGTTATCCAACTTTCAACCGAAATGATCCCAGATTACCCTGTTTGGAGATTTGGTAATTTGTTCTTGATTCTAATAAAACCACAATGAATCACGATGTCAAAAGCTTCATTTTGACTCACAAATCAGTGGATAATCACCCTGATGTTTAATCAATATCATATGAGTTATGATGAAGAAGTTATCCCACTTTCAACCTAAGTGATTCTAGTTTACACTGTTTGGAGATTTGACAATTTCGTATTGATTCTAATAAAAATAGAATGAATCTCGATGTAAGAAGATTCATTTGTACACACAGTTCAGTGGATAATCACCCTGAAGTTGAATCAATATCATAGGAGTTATGATGAGGAAGTTATCCCACTTTCAACCGCAGTGATTCCAAATTACCGTGTTTGGAGATATGGCAATTTTTTCTTGATTCTAACAAAAACAGAATGAATCACGATATCAGAAGCTTGATTTTGAGTCATAAATCAGTGGATAATCACCCTGATGTTGAATCAATATCATAGATGTTATGATGAAAAAGTTATCCCACTTTCAACCGAAGTGATTCTAGTTTACTTTGTTTGGAGATTTGACAATTTGTTATTGATTCTAATCAAACCAGAATGAATCACGATGTAAGAAGTTTAATTTGGATACACAAATCATTGGTTAATCACCCTGAAGTGTAATCAATATCATAGGAGTTATGATGAAGAAGTTATCCCATTTTCAACCGAAATGATTCCAGATTACCCTGTTTGGAGATTTGGCAATTTGTTCTTGATTCTAATAAAACCAGAATGAATCAAGATGTCGGAAGATTGATTATTTACTCATAAATCAGTGGAGAATCACTCTCATGTTTAATCAATATCATACGAGTTATGATGAAGAAGTTATCCCACTTTCAACCGAAGTGATTCTAGTTTACTCTGTTTTGATATTTGGCAATTTGTTCTTGATTCTAATAAAACCAGAATGAATCACGATGTCAAAAGCATGATTTTGACTCATTAATCAGGGGAGAATCACCCTGACTTTGAATCAATATCATACGAGTTATGATGAAGAAGTTATCCCACTTTCAACCGAATTGATTCTAGTTTACTCTGTTTGGAGATTTGATAATTTCTTATTGATTCTAATCAAACCAGAATAAATCATGATGTAAGAAGATTCATCTGGACACACAAATAAGTGGCTAATCACCTTGAAGTTGAATCAATATCATAGGAGTTATGATGAAGAAGTTATCCCACTTTCAACCGAAGTGATTCCAGATTACTCTGTTTGGAGATTTGGCAATCTGTTATTGATTCTAATGAAACCAAAATGAATCACAATGTCTGAATATTTATTTTGAATCATAAATCAGTGGATAATCACCCTGATGTTGAATCAATATCATACGAGTTATGATGAAGAAGTTATCCCACTTTTAGTCGAAATAATTCTAGTTTACTCTGTTTGGAGATTTTAAAATTTCTTACTTATTGTAATCAAACCAGAATGAATCACAATGTAAGTAGCTTCATTTGGATACTCTTATCAGTGGTTAATCACCCTGAAGTTGAATCAATATCATAGGAGTTATGATGAAGAAGTTATCCCACTTTCTATCGAAGTGATTCCATATTACCCCTGTTTGGGGATTTGGCAATTTTTTCTTGATTCTAATAAAACCAAAATGAATCACGATGTCAGAATCTTGATTTTGACTCATAAATCAGTGGAGAATCATCATGATGTTGAATCAATATCATACGAGTTATGATTAAGAAGTTATCCCACTTTCAGCCGAAGTTATTCTAGTTTACTCTGTTTGAAGATTAGACAATTTCTTATTGATTCTAATCATACCAGAATGAATCATGAAGTAAGAAGCTTCCTTTGGACACAAAATTTAGTGGTTAATAACCATGCAGTTAAATCAATATCATAGGAGTTATGATGAAGAAGTTATCACACTTTCAATTGAAGTGATTCCAGTTTACTCTGTTTGGAGACTTGGCCATTTCTTCTTGATTCTAATAAAACCAGAATGAATCACGTTGTCAGAAGCTTGATTTTGACTCATATATCAGTGGAGAATCACCATGATGTTGAATCAAAATCATACGAGTTATGATGAAGAAGTTATCCCACTTTCAACCGAAGTGATTCTAGTTTACTCTGTTTGCAGATTTGACAATTTCTTATTGATTATAATCAAACCAGTATGAATAATGATGTAAAAAACTTCATTTGGATACACAAATCAGTGGTTAATCACCCTGAAGTTGAATTAATATCATAGGAGTTATGATGAAGAAGTTATCCCACTTTCAACCGAAGTGATTCCAGATTACTCTATTTGAAGATTTGGCAATCTGTTATTGATTCTAATGAAACCAAAATGAATCACGATGTCAGAAGCTTGATTTTGACTCATAAATCAGTGGAGAATCACCCTGATGTTGAATGAATATCATACGAGTTATGATGAAGAAGTTATCCCACTTTCAACTGAAATTATTCTAGTTTACTCTGTTTGAAGATTTGACAATTTCTTATTGATTCTAATCATACCAGAATGAATCACGATGTAAGAAACTTCCTTTGGACACAAAAATTAGTGGTTAATCACCATAAAGTTAAATCAATATCATAGGAGTTATGATGAAGAAGTTATCACACTTTCAACTAAAGTGATTACAGTTTACTCTGTTTGGAGATTTGACAATTTCTTCTTGATTCTAATAAAACCAAAATGAATCACGATGTCAGAAGCTTGATTTTGACTCATAAATCAGCGTTGAATCACCCTGATGTTAAATCAATATCATACGAGTTATGATGAAGAAGTTGTCCCACTTTCAACCGAATTGATTCTAGTTTACTATGTTTGGAGATTTGACAATTTAGTATTGATTCTAATAAAACCAGAATGAATCTAGATGTAAGAAGCTTATTTTGGAAACATTGATCAGTGGCTAATCACCCTGAAGTTGAATCAATATCATAGGAGTTATGATGAGGAAGTTATCCCACTTTCAACCGAAGTGATTCCATATTACTCTGTTTAGAGATTTGGAAATTTCTTCTTGATTCTAATAAAACCTGAATTAATCACGATATCAGAAGCTTCATTTTGACTCATAAATAAGTGGAGAATCAATATCATACGTGTTATGATGAAGAAGTTATCCTACTTTCAACCAAAGTGATTCTAGTTTACTCTGTTTGGAGAATTGACAATTTCTTATTGATTCTAATCAAACAAGAATGAATCATGATGTAAGAAGCTTCATTTGGATACAAAAATCTGTGGTTAATCACTCTGAAGTTGAATCAATACCATAGGAGTTATGATGAAGAAGTTATCCCACTTTCAACCGAAGTGATTCCAGATTACCCTGTTTGGAAATTTGACAATTTATTCTTGATTCTAATAAAACCAGAATGAATAACAATGTCAAAAGCATGATTTTGACTCATAAATCAGTGGAGAATCACCCTGATGTTGAATCAATATCATACGAGTTCTGATGAAAAAGTTATCCCACTTTCAACCGAAGTGATTCTAGTTTACTCTTTTTGGACCTTTGACAATTTCTTATTGATTCTTATTAAACCAGAATGAATCACAATGTAAGAAGCTTCATTTGGATAGAAAAATCAATGGTTAATCACTTTAAAGTTAAATCAATATTATAGGAGTTATGATGAAGAAGTTATCCCACTTTCAAATGAAGTGATTCCAGTTTACTATGTTTGGAGATTTGGTAATTTCTTCTTGATTCTAATGAAACCAGAATTAATCACGATGTCAGAAGCTTGATTTTGACTCATAAATCAGTGGAGAATCACCCTGATGTTGAATAAATATCATACGAGTTATGATGAAGAAGTTATCCCACTTTTAACCGAAGTAATTCTAGTTTACCCTGTTTGGAGATTTAACAATTTCTTACTGATTGTAATCAAACCAGAATGAATCACGATGTAAGAAGCTTCATTTGGATACACAAATCAGTTGTTAATCACCCTGAAGTTGAATCAATATCATAGGAGTTATGATGAAGAAGTTATCCCATTTTCAACCGAAGTGATTCCAGATTACCCTGTTTGGATATTTGGCAATTTGTTCTTGATTCTAATAAAAGCAGAATGAATCACGATATCAGAAGCCTGATTTTGACTCATAAATCAGTAGATAATCACCCTGAAGTTGAATCAATATCATAGGAATTATAATGAAGAAGTTATCTCACTTTCAACCGAAGTGATTCCAAATTATCATGTTTGGAGATTTGACAATTTTTTCTTGATTCTAATAAAACCAGAGTGAATCACGATGTCAAAAGGTTGATTTTGAATCATAAATCAGTGGAGAATCATCCTGATGGTTAATAAACATCATACGAGTTATGATGAAGAAGTTATCCCACTTTCAACCGAATTGATTCTAGTTTACTCTGTTTAGAGATTAGACAATTTCTTATTGATTCACGATGTAAGAAGCTTCATTTGGATACAAAAATCATTGGTTAATCAGCCTGAAGTTAAATCAATATCGTAGGAATTATGATGAAGAAGTTATCCCACTTTCAACTGAAGTGATTCCAGTTTACTTTGTTTGGAGATTTGGCAAATTCTTCTTGATTCTAAAAAAAACCAGAAAGAATCACGATGTCATAAGCTTCATTTTGTCTCATAAATCAATGGAGAATCACCCTGATGTTGAATCAATATCATACGACTTATGATGAAGAAGTTATCCCACTTTTAACCGAAGTAATTCTAGTTTACTCTGTTTGAAGATTTGACAATTTCTTATTGATTCTAATCATACCAGAATGAATCACAATGTAAGAAACTTACTTTGGACACACAAATCAATGGTTAATCACCCTGAAGTTAGATCAATATCATAGGAGATATGATGAAGAAGGTATCCCACTTTCAACCGAAGTGATTTCAGTTTACCCTATTTGGAGATTTGGAAATTTCTTATTGATTCTAATCAAACCAGAATGAATCATGATGTAAGAAGCTTCATCTGGACATAAAAATAAGTTTCTAATCACCATGAATTTGAATCAATATCATAGGAATTATGATAAAGAAGTTATCCCACTTTCAACCGAAGTGATTCCAGATTACTCTTTTTGAAGATTTGGCAATCTTTTACTGATTCTAATGAAACCAAAATGAATCACAATGCAAGAAGCTCGATTTTGACTCATATATCAGTGGAGAATCACCCTGATGTTGAATCAATATCATACGAGTTATGATGAAGAAATTATCCCACTTTTAACCGAAGTAATTCTAGTTTACTCTGTTTGGAGATTTGACAATTTCTCACTTATTTTAATCAAACCAGAATGAATCACGATGTAAGTAGCTTCATTTGGATACTATTATCAGTGGTTAATCACCCTGAAGTTGAATCAATATCATAGGAGTTATGATGAAGAAGTTATCTTACTTTCTATCGAAGTGATTCCATATTATCCCTGTTTGGAGATTTGGCAATTTGTTCTTGATTCTAATAAAACCAAAATGAATCACGATGTCAGAATCTTGATTTTGACTCATAAATCAGTGGAGAATCACCATGATGTTGAATCAATATCATACGAGTTATGATTAGGAAGTTATCCCACTTTCAACCGAAGTTATTCTAGTTTACTCTGTTTGAAGATTTGACAATTTCTTATTGATTCTAATCATACCAGAATGAATCACGAAGTAAGAAGCTTCCTTTGGACACAAAAATTAGTGGTTAATCACCATGCAGTTAAGTCAATATCATAGGAGTTATGAAGAAGAAGTTACCACACTTTCAACTGAAGTGATTCCAGTTTACTCGTTTTGGAGACTTGGCCATTTCTTCTTGATTCTAATAAAACCAGAATGAATCACGTTTTCAGAAGCTTGATTTTGACTCATATATCAGTGGAGAATCACCCTGATGTTGAATCAATATCATACGAGTTATGATGAAGAAGTTATCCCACTTTCAACCGAAGTGATTCTAGTTTACTCTGTTTGCATATTTGACAATTTCTTATTGATTCTACTCAAACCCGAATGAATCATGATGTAAAAATCTTCATTTTGATACACAAATCAGTGATTAATCACCCTGAAGTTGAATAAATCTCATAGGAATTATGATGAAGAAGTTATCCCACTTTCAACCGAAGTGATTTCAGATTACCCTGTTTGGATATTTGGCAATTTTTTCTTGATTCTAATAAAACCAGAATGAATCACGATGTCAAAAGCTTGATTTTGACTCATTAATCAGGGAAATCACCCTGACGTTGAATCAATATCATACGAGTTATGATGAAGACGTTATCCCACTTTCAACCGAAGTGATTCCAGATTACCCTGTTTGGAGATTTGGCAATTTTTTCTTGATTCTAATAAAACCACAATGAATCACGATGTCAAAAGCTTCATTTTGACTCACAAATCAGTGGATAATCACCCTGATGTTGAATCAATATCATACGAGTTATGTTGAAGAAGTTATCCCACTTTCAACCAAATTAGTTCTAGTTTACTTTGTTTGGATATTTGGCAATTTGTTCTTGATTCTAATAAAACCAGAATGAATCACGATGTCAGAAGCTTTATTTTGACTCATAAATTAGTGTAGAATCACCCTGATGTTGAATCAATATCATACAAGTTATGATGAGGAAGTTATCCCACTTTAAACTGAAGTTATACTAGTTTACTCTGTTTGGAGATTTGGCAATTTCTTATTAATTCTAACAAAGCAAGAATGACTCACGATGTCAAAAGATTGATTTTGACTCATAAATCAGTGGATAATCACCCTGATGTTGAATCAATATCATAGGAGTTATGAAGAAGTTATCCCACTTTCAACCGAAGTGATTCTAGATTACCATGTTTAGTGATTTGGCAATTTGTTTTTGATTCTAATAAAACCAGAATGAATCACGATGTCAGAAGCTTGATTTTGACTCATAAATTAGTGTAGTATCACCCTGACGTTGAATCAATATCATACGAGTTATGATGAGGAAGTTATCCCACTTTAAACTGAAGTTATTCTAGTTTACTCTGTTTGGAGATATGACAATTTCTTATTGATTCTAACAAAAAAAAGAATGAATCACAATGTCAGAAGATTGATTTTGACTCATAAATCAGTGGATAATCACCCTGATGTTGAATCAATATCATACATGTTATGATGAAGAAGGTATCCCACTTTCAACCGATGTGATTTGAGTTTACCCTGTTTGGAGATTTGGAAATTTCTTATTGATTCTAATCAAAAAGAATGAATCATGATGTAAGAAGCTTCATCTGTACATAAAAATAAGTGTCTAATCACCATGAAGTTGAATCAATATCATAGGAGTTATGATGAAGAAGTTATCCCACTTTCAACCGAAGTGATTCCAAATTACTCTGTTTGAAGATTTGGCAATCTGTTATTGATTCTAATGAAACCAAAATGAATCACAATGTCAGAAGCTTTATTTTGACTCATATATCAGTGGAGAATCACCCTGATGTTGAATCAATATCATACGAGTTATGATGAAGAAGTTATCCCACTTTCAACCGAAGTTATTCTAGTTTACTCTGTTTGAAAATTAGACAATTACTTATTGATTCTAATCATACCAGAATGAATCATGAAGTAAGAAGCTTCCTTTGGACACAAAAATTAGTGGTTAATCACCATGCAGTTAAATCAATATCATAGGAGTTATGATGAAGAAGTTATCACACTTTCAATTGAAGTGATTCATTACTTTGTTTGGAGACTTGGCCATTTCTTCTTGATTCTAATAAAACCACAATGAATCACGATGTCAAAAGCTTCATTTTGACTCAAAAATCAGTGGATAATCACCCTGATGTTGAATCAATATCATACGAGTTATGTTGAAGAAGTTATCCCACTTTCAACCGAATTGGTTCTAGTTTACTCTGTTTGGAGATTTGGCAATTTGTTCTTGATTCTAATAAAACCAGAATGAATCACGATGTCAGAAGCTTGATTTTGACTCATAAATTAGTGTAGAATCACCCTGATGTTGAATCAATATCATACAAGTTATGATGAGGAAGTTATCCCACTTTAAACTGAAGTTATTCTAGTTTACTTTGTTTGGAGATTTGGCAATTTCTTATTGATTCTAACAAAGCAAGAATGACTCACGATGTCAAAAGATTGATTTTGACTCATAAATCAATGGATAATCACCCTGATGTTGAATCAATATCATAGGAGTTATGAAGAAGTTATTCCACTTTCAACCGAAGTGATTCTAGATTACCATGTTTAGTGATTTGGCAATTTGTTCTTGATTCTAATAAAACCAGAATGAATCACGATGTCAGAAGCTTGATTTTGACTCATAAATTAGTGTAGTATCACCCTGACGTTGAATCTATATCATACGAGTTATGATGAGGAAGTTATCCCACTTTCAACCAAAGTGATTCTAGATTACCATATTTAGTGATTTGGCAATTTGTTTTTGATTCTAATAAAACCAGAATGAATCACGATGTCAGAAGCTTGATTTTGACTCATAAATCAGTGTAGTATCACCCTGACGTTGAATCAATATCATATGAGTTATGATGAGGACGTTATCCCACTTTAAACTGAAGTTATTCTAGTTTACTCTGTTTGGGGATTTGACAATTTCTTATTGATTCTAACAAAAAAAGAATGAATCACAATGTCAGAAGATTGATTTTGACTCATAAATCAGTGGATAATCACCCTGATGTTGAATCAATATCATACATGTTATGATGAAGAAGGTATCCCACTTTCAACCGATGTGATTTGAGTTTACCCTGTTTCGAGATTTGGAAATTTCTTATTGATTCTAATCAAACCAGAATGAATCATGATGTAAGAAGCTTCATCTGGACATAAAAATAAGTGTCTAATCACCATGAAGTTGAATCAATATCATAGGAGTTATGATGAAGAAGTTATCCCACTTTCTATCGAAGTGATTCATAATTACCGAGTTTGGAGATTTGACAATTTTTTCTTGATTCTAATAAAACCAGAATGAATCATGATTTAAGAAGCTTGATATTGACACATAAATCAGTGGATAATCACCCTGATGTTGAATCAATATCATACGTGTTATGATGAAGAAGTTATCCCACTTTCAACCGAAGTGATTCTAGTTTACTCTGTTTGGAGATTTGACAATTTCTTATCGATCCTAATAAAACCAGAATGAATAACGATGTAAAAAGCTTCATTTGGATACAATTATCAGTGGTTAATCACCCTGAAACTAAATCAATATCATAGGAGTTATGATGAAAAACTTATTCCAATTTCAACTGAAGTGATTCGAGTTTACTCTGTTTGGAGATTTGGTAATTTCTTCTTGATTCTAATAAAACCAGTATAAATCACTATGTGAGAAGCTTCATTTTGACTCATAAATCAGTGGAGAATCACCCTGATGTTGAATCAATATCATACGTGTTATGATGAAGAAGTTATCCCACTTTCAACCGAAGTAATGCTAGTTTACTCTGTTTAGATATTTGACAATTTCGTATTGATTCTAATTAAACCAGAATGAATCATGATGTAAGAAGCTTCATTTGGTTACAAAAATCAGTGGTTAATCATCATGAAGTTGAATCAATATCATAGGAATTATAATGAAGAAGTTATCCCACTTTCAACCGAAGTGATTCCAAATTACCATGTTCGGAGATTTGGCAATTTGTTCTTGATTCTAATAAAACCAGTATGAATCACGATGTCAGAAGCCTGATTTTGACTCATAAATCAGTGGATAATCACTCTGATGTTGAATCAATATCATACGAGTTATGATGAAGAAGTTATCCCACATTCAACCGAAGTGATTCTAGTTTACTCTGTTTGGAGATTTGATAATTTCTTATTGATTCTCATCAAACCAGAATGAATCATGATGTAAGAAGCTTCAGTTGGACATACAAATCAGTGGTTAAGCACCCTGATTGACTTAGGATCTGATGAGCCTTGTTAATCCATGAAAGGACTTGGTTCCAGGGGAGCACACGGTTGAGACATGGTGGTACTAAACCAGGCCTTGGCCGGTTCAGATATGTAGTCCTTGGCCAGCGGCCGGACTGGTCATGGTCGAGATCTATACGATCCACATGGATTCATTGAGATATGACCATGGATTATTCTTAGTGGTGATTTATCATGAATTATCATGTATTTTAATTTGGTTTATCAAACCAAATCGGTGGTGGTTAGTTATGGCCGGTTTGGTGGAATTTGGCCGAATTCAATGTGAAAGAGGCCGGTTCTTATCAATCTGGTTGTGGATTCTTCTTAGTTGGGATTTTTAGAGGATTATCATGAATTTTAATAATTGTTATGAGTACTTTTGAAAATGGTCAGAATTGGACCCAACCATGGGCGGATCCGGTACAGGTTGGTCGATGGGCTGGTTTGGATCGGATCAGACTGGCCATGTGTTGTTTCGGGTATTAGGATAGTCATAGATGAGTATCTTGTGCTTTGTGTATTGATTGGATATGTTTGGGCATGTTTGCTTGAGATTGTTTTTGTAGCTGAAGACTTCCCAATGGTACTTAGTCTGTGGGGATGGTTGGCTGAATGGCTAAGTACCAAGGGGAAGGGTTTATATAAGTATATGGAGAGTTGGACGAGTGGAAAGGGATCTGGGCAAAGCTACCTCACAGCTCGATCAGCTGGATGAGAGTGGGGAACCTCAAATGAGGTGGTTCAGCTCAGCTAGCTGGATGAGCTAGCTAAACAGCTAAGTCAGCTGGGACAATGAGCTAACGAGCTCTGTGGATGTGGCAAAGGTATGATCTATCAATGTTGCATAGATCTAGATAGAATGGTTAGGTGAATGGAACCTTGGATTGTGGTATGACTTGGTTTAGGTTAGACATCGACCTTGGAGCTAGCTGGCAGTTGTGTGTACTGATCAGTAGCTGAGGTGATCCGACCAGACAAGTGTTAGATTGGTTTTAGACCAATGGTTAAGTAGATATTATTCCGCTGTGCATAAGTTGAATTGATCAAAGCTAGGAAATGACTAAGTAGTCTTGAGCTAAGATCTGTGTTAGCCCTCGCCTATGGGCGATGTTTTAAATAAAGGGCAAAATTTTTAGAGGTTCGGTCAGGGTATGGACCGAGCGACGTGAGGCATCGACCGCGGCTTAGTCAGCCGGGTCGGGGTCTTACATAAGAAGCTTCATTTGGATACAAAAATCATTGGTTCAATATCATAGGAGTTATTATGAAGAAGTGATCCCACTTTCAACTAAGTGATTCCAATTTACTTTGTTTGGAGATTTGGCAATTTCTTCTTGATTCTAAAAAAAACAGAATGAATCACGATGTCAGAAGCTTAATTTTGTCTCACAAATCAGTGGAGAATCACCCTGATGTTGAATCAATATCATACGAGTAATGATGAAGAAGTTATCCCACTTTTAACCGAAGTAATTCTAGTTTACTCTGTTTGAAGATTTGACAATTTCTTATTGATTCTAATCAAATCAGAATGAATCACAATGTAAGAAACGTACTTTACACACACAAATCAGTGGTTAATCACCCTGAAGTTAGATCAATATCATAGGAGTTATGATGAAGAAGGTATCCCACTTTCAACCGAAGTGATTTCAGTTTACCTTGTTTGGAGATCTGACAATTTGTTCTTGATTCTAATAAAACCAGAATGAATCACGATGTCAGAAGCTTGATTTTGACTCATAAATCAGTGGATAATCACCCTAAAGTTGAATCAATATCATAGGAATTACAATGAAGAAGTTATCCCACTTTCAACCGAAGTGATTCCAAATTATCATGTTTGGAGATTTGGTAATTTTTTCTTGATTCTAATAAAACCAGAGTGAATCACGATGTCAAAACCTTGATTTTGAATCATAAATCAGTGGAGAATCATCCTGATGGTTAATAAACTTCATACGAGTTATGATGAAGAAGTTATCCCACTTTCAACCGAATTGATTCTAGTTTACTCTTTTTAGAGATTTGACAATTTCTTATTGATTCACGATGTAAGAAGCTTCACTGAGACACAAAAACAGTGGTTAATCACCTGAAGTTAAATCAATATCATAGGACTTTTGACGAAGAGGTTATCCCACTTTCAACCGAAGTGATTCTAGTTTACCTTGTTTGGAGATTTGACTATTTGTTCTTGATTCTAATAAAACCAAAATGAATCATGATGTCAGAATCTTGATTTTGACTCTTAAATCAGTGGAGAATCACCCTGATTTTGAATCAATATCATACGTGTTATTATGAAGAAGTTATCCCACTTTCAACCGAAGTGATTCTAGTTTACTCTGTTTGGAGATTTGGCAATTTCTTGTTGATTCTAATAAAACCAGAATAAATCATGATGTCAGAAGCTTCATTTTGACTCGTAAATCAGTGGAGAATAACCTTGATGTTGAATCAATATCATACGTGTTATGACGAAAAAGTTATCCCACTTTCAACCGAAGTGATTCTAGTTTACTTTGTTTTGATATTTGACAATTTCTTATTGATTCTAATCAAACCAGAATGAATCATGATGTAATAAGCTTAATTTGGATACACAAATCAGTGGTTAATCACCCTGAAGTTGAATCAATATCATAGGAGTTATGATGAAGAAGTTATCCCACTTTCAACCGAAGTGATTCCAGATTATCCTGTTTGGAGATTTGGCAATTGTTCTTGATTCTAATAAAACCATAATGAATCACGATGTGAAAATCATCATTTTGACTCATAAATTAGTGGAGAATCACCCTGATGTTGAATCAATATCATACGAGTTATGATGAAAAAGTTATCCCACTTTCAACCGAATTGATTCTAGTTTACTTTGTTTGTAGATTTGAAAATTTCTTATTGATTCTTATCAAACCATAATGAATCACAATGTAAGAAGCTTCATTTGGATACAAAAGTCATTGGTTAATCACTCTTAAGTTAAATCAATATCATAGGAGTTATTATGAAGAAGTTATCCCACTTTCAATTGAAGTGATTCCAGTTTACTTTGTTTGGAGATTTGGTAATTTCTTCTTGATTCTAAAAAAAACCAGAATGAATCACGATGTCAGAAGCTTCATTTTGTCTCATAAATCAGTGGAGAATCACCCTGATGTTCAATCAATATCATAGGAGTTATGATGAAGAAGTTATCCCACTTTCAACAGAAGTGATTCTAGTTTACTCTGTTTGGAGATTTGGCAATTTGTTCTTGATTCTAATAAAACCAGAATGAATCACGATGTCAGAAGCTTGATTTGGACTCATAAATCAGTGGATAATCACCCTGAAGTTGAATCAATATCATAGGAATTATAATGAAGAAGTTATCCCACTTTCAACCGAAGTGATTCCAAATTATCATGTTTGAGGATTTGGTAATTTTTTCTTGATTCTAATAAAACCAGAGTGAATCACGATGTCAAAACCTTGATTTTGAATCATAAATCAGTGGAAAATCATCTTGATGGTTAATAAACATCGTACGAGTTATGATGAAGAAGTTATCTCACTTTCAACTGAATTGCTTCTAGTTTACTCTATTTAGAGATTTGACAATTTCCTATTGATTCACGATGTAAGAAGCTTTATTTGGACACAAAAATCATTGGTTAATCACCTGAAGTTAAATCAATATCATAGGACTTTTGACGAAGAGGTTATCCCACTTTCAACCGAAGTGATTCCAGTTTACCTTGTTTGGAGATTTGACTATTTGTTCTTGATTCTAATAAAACCAAAATGAATCACGATGTCAGAATCTTGATTTTGACTCTTAAATCAGTGGAGAATCACCCTGATTTTGAATCAATATCATACGTGTTATTATGAAGAAGTTATCCCACTTTCAACCGAAGTGATTCTAGTTTACTCTGTTTGGAGATTTGGCAATTTCTTGTTGATTCTAATAAAACCAGAATAAATCATGATGTCAGAAGCTTCATTTTGACTCGTAAATCAGTGGAGAATAACCTTGATGTTGAATCAATATCATACGTGTTATGACGAAAAAGTTATCCCACTTTCAACCGAAGTGATTCTAGTTTACTTTGTTTTGATATTTGACAATTTCTTATTGATTCTAATCAAACCAGAATGAATCATGATGTAATAAGCTTAATTTGGATACACAAATCAGTGGTTAATCACCCTGAAGTTGAATCAATATCATAGGAGTTATGATGAAGAAGTTATCCCACTTTCAACCGAAGTGATTCCAGATTATCCTGTTTGGAGATTTGGCAATTATTCTTGATTCTAATAAAACCATAATGAATCACGATGTGAAAATCATCATTTTGACTCATAAATTAGTGGAGAATCACCCCGATGTTGAATCAATATCATACGAGTTATGATGAAAAAGTTATCCCACTTTCAACCGAATTGATTCTAGTTTACTTTGTTTGTAGATTTGAAAATTTCTTATTGATTCTTATCAAACCAGAATGAATCACAATGTAAGAAGCTTCATTTGGATACAAAAGTCATTGGTTAATCACTCTTAAGTTAAATCAATATCATAGGAGTTATTATGAAGAAGTTATCTCACTTTCAATTGAAGGGATTCCAGTTTACTTTGTTTGGAGATTTGGTAATTTCTTCTTGATTCTAAAAAAAAACCAGAATGAATCACGATGTCAGAAGCTTCATTTTGTCTCATAAATCAGTGGAGAATCACCCTGATGTTCAATCAATATCATAGGAGTTATGATGAAGAAGTTATCCCACTTTCAACAGAAGTGATTCTAGTTTACTCTGTTTGGAGATTTGGCAATTTGTTCTTGATTCTAATAAAACCAGAATGAATCACGATGTCAGAAGCTTGATTTTGACTCATAAATCAGTGGATAATCACCCTGAAGTTGAATCAATATCATAGGAATTATAATGAAGAAGTTATCCCACTTTCAACCGAAGTGATTCCAAATTATCATGTTTGAGGATTTGGTAATTTTTTCTTGATTCTAATAAAACCAGAGTGAATCACGATGTCAAAACCTTGATTTTGAATCATAAATCAGTGGAAAATCATCTTGATGGTTAATAAACATCGTACGAGTTATGATGAAGAAGTTATCTCACTTTCAACTGAATTGCTTCTAGTTTACTCTATTTAGAGATTTGACAATTTCCTATTGATCCACGATGTAAGAAGCTTCATTTGGATACAAAAATCATTGGTTAATCACCCTGAAGTTAAATCAATATCATAGGAGTTATGATGAAGATGTTATCTCACTTTCAACTGAAGTGATTCCAGTTTACTTTGTTTGAAGATTTGGCAACTTCTTCTTGATTCTAAAAAAACCAGAATGAATCACGATGTCAGAAGCTTCATTTTCTCTCATAAATCAGTGGAGAATCACCCTGATGTTGAATCAATATCATACGAGTTATGATGAAGAAGTTATCCCACTTTTAACCGAAGTAATTCTAGTTTACTCTGTTTGAAGATTTGACAAATTCTTATTGATTCTAATCATACCAGAATGAATCACAATTTAAGAAGCTTCCTTCGGAAACACAAATCAGTGGTTAATCACCCTGAAGTTAGATCAATATCATAAGTGTTATGATGAAGAAAGTATCCCATTTTCAACCGAAGTGATTCCCGTTTATCCTGTTTGGAGATTTGGCAATTTGTTCTTGATTCTAATAAAACCAGAATGAATCACGATGTCAGAATCTTGATTTTGACTCATAAATCATAGGATAATCACCCTGAAGTTGAATCAATATCATACGTGTTATGATGAAGAAGTTATCCCACTTTCAACCGAAGTGATTCTAGTTTACTCTGTTTGGATATTTGACAATTTCTTATTGATTCTAATCAAACCAGAATGAATCATGATGTAAGAAGATTCATTTGATACAAAAATCAGTGGTTAATCTTCCTGAAGTTGAATCAATATCATAGGAATTATAATGAAGAAGTTATTCCACTTTAAATCGAAGTGATTCCAAATTACCCTTTTTGGAGATTTGACAATTTTTTCTTGATTCTAAGAGTGTATCACGATGTCAAAAGCTTGATTTTGAATCATAATTCAGTGGAGAATCACCCTGATGGTTAATCAATATCATACGAGTGATGATGAAGAAATTATCCCACTTTCAACCGAATTTATTCTAGAGTACTCTGTTTAGAGATTTGACAATTTCTCATTGATTTTAATCAAACCTGAATGAATCACGATATAAGAAACTTCATTTAAACACACAAATCAGTGGCTTATCACCTTGAAGTTCGATCAATATCATAGGAGTAATGATGAAGAAGTTATCCCACTTTCAACCGAAGTGATTCCAGATTACTCTATTTGAACATTTAGCAATCTGTTATTGATTCTATTAAACCCAAAATGAATCACAATATCAAAAGCTTAATTTTAACTAATAAATCAGTGGAGAATTACCCTGATGTTGAATCAATATCATACGAGTTATGTTAAAGAAGTTATCCCACTTTTAACCGAAGTAATTCGAGTTTACTCTGTTTGAAGATTTGACAATTTCTTATTGATTCTAATCATACCAGAATGAATCACGACGTAAGAAGCTTCCTTTTGACACACAAAACAGTGGTTAATCACCCTGAAGTTAGATCAATATCATAGGAGTTATAATGAAGAAGGTATCCAACTTTCAACAGAAGTGATTCCAGTTTACCTTGTTTGGAGATTTAGATTTTTTTTGTTCTTGATTCTAATAAAACCAGAGTGAATCACAATGTCAGAAGCTTGATTTTGACTCATAAATCAGTGGATAATCACCCTGAAGTTGAATCAATTTCATAGAAGTTAAGATGAAGAAGTTATCCCACTTTCAACCGAAGTGATTCCAGATTACCGTGTTTGGAGATTTTGCAATTTTTTCTTGAATCTAATATAACCAGAATGAATCACAATGTCAGAAACTTGATTTTGACTCATAAATCAGTGGATAATCACCCTGAAGTAGAATCAATATCATACGTGTTATGATGAAGAAGTTATCCCACTTTCAAGCGTTGTGATTCTAGTTTACTCTGTTTGGAGATTTGACAATTTCTTATTGATTCTAATCAAACCATAATGAATCACGATGTAAGAAGCTTCATATGGATACACAAATAAGTGGTTAATTACCCTGAAGTTGAATCAATATTATAGGAGTTATGATAAAGAAATTTCCTAACTTTCAACCGAAGTGATTCCAGATTACCATGTTCGGAGATTTGAAAATTTGTTCTTGATTCTAATAAAAACACTATGAATAACGATCTCAGAAGCCTGATTTTGACTCATTAATCAGTGGAGAATCACCCTGATGTTTAATCAATATCATACGAGTTATGATGAAGAAGTTATCCCACTTTCAACCCAAGTGATTCTAGTTTACTTTGTTTGAAGATTTGATAATTTCTTATTGATTCTCATCAAACCAGAATGAATCACGATATAAGAAGCTTCATTTGGACATACAAATCAGTGGTTAAGCATCCTTAAGTTTAATCAATATCATAGGAGTTATGATGAAGAAGTTATCCAACTTTCAACCGAAGTGATTCCATTTTACCATGTTTGGAGATTTGGTAATTTTTTCTTAATTCTTATAAAACCAGAATGAATCAGCATTTCAGAAGCTTGATTTTGACTCATAAATCAGTGGAGAATCACCCTGATATTGAATCAAAATCATATGTGTTATGATGAAGAACTTATCTCACTTTCAACCGAAGTGATTCTAGTTTACTCTATTTGGAGATTAGGTAATTTCTTCTTGATTCTAATAAAACCAGAATAAATCACGATGTCAGAAGCTTTATTTTGACTTGTAAATCAGTGGAGAATAATCCTGATGTTGAATCAATATCATACGTGTTATGATGAAAAAGTTATCCCACTTTCAACCGAAGTGATTCTAGTTTAATTTGTTTGGAGATTTGACAATTTCTTATTGGTTCTAATCAAACCAGAATGAATCATGATGTAAGAAGCTTCATTTGGATACCCAAATCAGTGGTTAATCACCCTAAAGTTGAATCAATATCATAGGAATTATGATTAAGAAGTTATCCCACTTTCAACCGAAGTGATTCCAAATTATCATGTTTTGAGATTTGACAATTTGTTCTTGATTCTAATAAAACCAGAATGAATCACGATGTCAAAAGCTTGATTTTGAATCATAAATCAGTGGAGAATCAACCTGATGGTTAATCAACATCATACGAGTTATGATGAATAAGTTATCCTACTTTCAACCGAAGTGATTCTAGTTTAATCTGTTTGGAGATTTGACAATTTCTTATTGATTCAAATCAAACCGAAATGAATCACGACGTAAGAAGCTTCATTTGGACACACAAATCATTGGCTAATCACCTTGAAGTTGAATCAATATCATAGGAGTTATGATGAAGAAGTTATCCCACTTTCAACCGAAGTGATTCCAGATTACTCTTATTGAAGATTTGGCAATCTGTTATTGATTCTAATAAAACCAAAATGAATCAAAATGTAAGAAGCTTCATTTTGACTCATAAATCAGTGGAGAATCATCCTGATGTTGAATCAATATCATACGTGTTATGATGAAAAAGTTATCCCACCTTCAATCGAAGTCATTCTAGTTTACTTTATTTGTAGATTTGACAATTTCTTATTGATTCTAATCAAACCATAATTAATCATGATGTAATAAGCTTAATTTGGATACACAAATCAGTGGTTAATCACCCTGAAGTTGAATCAATATCATAGGAGTTATGATGAAGAAGTTATCCCACTTTCAACCGAAGTGATTCCAGATTATCCTGTTTGGAGATTTGGCAATTGTTCTTGATTCTAATAAAACCATAATGAATCACGATGTGAAAATCATCATTTTGACTCATAAATTAGTGGAGAATCACCCTGATGTTGAATCAATATCATACGAGTTATGATGAAGAAGTTATCCCACTTTCAACCGAATTGATTCTAGTTTACTCTGTTTGGAGAATTGACAATTTCTTATAGATTCTAATCAAAACATAATGAATCACGATGTAAGAAGCATCATTTGAACAAACAAATAAGTGGCTAATCACCTTGAAGTTGAATCAATATCATAGGAGTTATGATGAAGAAGTTAACCCACTTTCAACCAAAGTGATTCCAGATTACACTGTTTGAAGATTTGGCAATATGTTATTGATTCTAATAATACCAAAATGAATCACAATGTCAGAAGCTTGATTTTGACTTATAAATCAGTGCAGAATCATATGTCATACGAGTTATGGTGAAGAAGTTATCCCACTTTTAACCGAAGTAATTCTAGTTTACTCTTTTTGAAGACTTGACAATTTCTAATTGATTCTAATCATACCAGAATGAATCACGATGTAAGAAGATTCCTTTGGACACACAAATCAGTGATTAATCACCTTGAAGTTTGATCAATATCATAGGAGTTATGATGAAGAAGGTATCCCACTTTCAACCGATGTGCTTGCAGTTTACCCTGTTTGGAGATTTGGCAATTTGTTCTTGATTCTAATAAAACCAGAATGAATCACCATGTCAGAAGCTTGATTTGACTCATAAATCAGTGGATAATCACCCTGAAGTTGAATCATTTTCATAGGAGTTATGATGAAGAAGTTATCCCACTTTCAACCGAAGTGATTCCAGATTACCGTGTTTGGAGATTTAGCAATTTCTTCTTGAATCTAATAAAACCAGAATGAATCACGATTTAAGAAGCTTGCTTTTGACTCATAATTCAGTGGATAATCACCCTGATGTTGAATCAATATCATACGTGTTTTGGTGAAGAAGTTATCCCCCTTTCAACCGAAGTGATTCTAGTTTACTCTGTTTAGAGATTTGACAATTTCTTATTGATTCTAATAAAACCAGAATGAATCACAATGTCAGAAGCTTGATTTTGACTCATAAATCAGTGGAGAATCACCCTGATATTGAATCAATATCATACGAGTTTTGATGAAGAAGTTATCCCACTTTCAACCGAAGTGATTCTAGTTTATTCTGTTTGGAGGTTTATAGTTTCTTCTTGATTCTAAACAAACCAGAATGAATCACGATGTAAGAAGCTTCGTTTGAACATACAAATCAGTGGTTAATCACCCTGAAGTTAAATCAATAACATAGGAGTTATGATGAAGAAGTTATCCCACTTTCAACCGAAGCGATTCCATTTACCATGTTTGGAGATTTTTATAAAGGATTTTACTCTATCCTAATCAAAGTAGTATAGATGAGTGTCAATCCAAACCTAAGTGAGCATGATGCAATGAGAATGCAAGTATAAACTTAATCTAAGTGCAATCAATTTAGATATGTGGGTGAAGTAACAAAATAACATAGGTGCGAAACTAGAATTATAAATAAATAGGAAGAACGAGAACCCATGGGCAAGGGCTTTGACTTTGGGTGATTCGAATCTAAGATAGACGGTTAACGTTATAAACAACTTGGTTCTACTAGTCTAGACGTACCATTAAACTAGTTCTCTATCAAGATAAAAGTTCAATTGTTTTCAATCACTAAACATCAAATTTCTTTGGTCTAGTTAAATCAAGCAATCATTACGAGCAGGTCTATTGACAATCTAAACTTCCCTAACATCAATTGTCATTGTTAAGCAAGTAAAGAGAGTTATCGCTTTGGTTCAGACATTTCGTCGAACACCTTTCGGGTACAAATTGCCTATGGATCTATCAAGTCTATTCTAGCATTATAGATTAGCAATAATCATAGAACATGAATAATCCAACACTAAACCTTCTAAACTATTACCTAATCACCCTAGATACCCTAACCCATGGATCCTACAGATGACTACTCACTAGCAAACATGATGAACTCAAAAAACAAAGATGAGTCAGAGTAAATCATTTATAATGAACAAGAATAAACAATGAATCAAAATAAGATTAATCAAAAAAGGATTCAAGATTCAATCTTCTTCACCAAGAGTAGTCTAGGCTCAGATAAAAACCAGAATAATCTAAAAAAACTAGGTTTAAAGAGTATTTATAGTAGTTTGAAAACAAATCGGGTCAACCCAACAAGCCTGGGCTGACCCGTAGAAATTGCAGCTTCAACGACTGTAGCGACTAGGGCTGGTCGCTACGCCTGGTCGTTATGGTCCCCAGGTTTCCCTTGTGGTTCTGTAGCGACCAAGGCTGGTCGCTATGCCTGGTCGCTATGGCATCCGCAAATCCCATGTGGGTCTGTAGCGACCAGCCCGTCGCTATGGTCCCCGGAATCTTCCTGTGGGTCTGTAGCGACCAAGGCGGGTCGCTACGCCTAGTCGCTACACCCCCTTTAACTCCAAACTCCACTTCTTTGGCCTCCATTGCCTCCAAACTCATCAATGAACATCTCCCATACCTGACATAGACAAATGTAATGGAATGCAACCTAAATATACCTAAATGATATCCTATATGTCTGAAATGCACTTAAAGAGATGACCAAAACTATGCATATATGACCGATATCAACTCCCCCGAACTTGTGGTTTACTTGTCCTCAAGTGGACTTTCGAAAACAAGAAAGAGAGAGAGGGTTGAAAATGGGAGCTCAGAACAAAAAGATACACTTTCTAGCCTTCAACATCACATCCTAGGTAAACATAGCACATAGCATGAGCATGCTCTCTTAGTATACTCTATCTTCTCAAGGCCTAAAGGGACTCTCATGCCTCTACACTAGATGCAATGCTTATCAACCAACAAGTCTTTACACCAACTCCCACATTCATTGACAGATAAATAAGGTGAATCCCTCCTAATGGAAACTTGATCTCGATCACTTGGCTTGGTAAGTGAAAACGGTTTATCTATGATAGAAGAGGGGTTCAAATTCATTGGCGACTTTCACTCAGGAAAAAGGAGCTTGAACATTATGCAAAATTTATCTAAGAAAATGAGCAATTCATGCATACAATGGTTTGTTCTCATCTTTCTACCCCTTCCCAATCACTTTCAAACTTTTTTTTTCTTTTCCTTTAACCAACTAGGGACATCTTCTCTTTATTTTTTTTTTCTTTGGGGTTTTGTTGTTTAGAGTATATTTTTTCCTTTTTTTTCGATCCCTAGTGGCTATCTTCTTTTCACTTTTCTCACACCTCGAAACCCAAGACCAGAGCTTATTAACACCAACACACTTCTCATTCCTAAATGCTAGCTCAACAGAGGTCCTATAGCTAGTCCAAGATGAAAACAAGTCAATGTCGCTCCCAATACTCTCAAGATTTTACACATGACAAGCTATCAATAAAAGGCCTCACTCAAGCAAATTCAATTACGGTCTCAAAGAATGGTAAGGGTTTAAGGGTAGGAAGGTGACATTTGGGTTTTCAAAAAGTGGTATAACAGATAGAGATCAACCCAAACGGGCATGAGATCCATGACCAAGCATACAAGAGTCCATAAGCAGGGTAGATTAAGTTCATTAGGCCCTAATTCATTTTGGAGTTGGTTTCAAGAGCAATGTCAATCACAACAAACAACTAGTTTCAAGAAGAATTTTCAAGGCTCGAAGCTTGCAAGATATGCTTAAGCTACTTGTTATGTTTAACTAGGGTGTGATGTTGAGTTCTAGACATGTGTTCTTTACGAGGTAATAACATCCTTGCTCCCTATGCAGAATGAATGCAATCTATATGCTCTAGACTCGATCCTAACGATGAAAATATGCAAACTAAATGATTCTTTTGTTGTTTTCTTTTTCTTTTAGTTTCTTTTTTTTTTAGAATGTACAGTGCAATGCTTATGCGAACAAGTGAAGATGAAAAGATTAGACATGGTACCTCCCCCACACTCGAACAACACAGTCTATGTGTAGTCAAGAGAGAAGGAGATACCGACATAAGAAACAAAACAATATAAAACAAAGAAAACAATTGGTATTTACAAGGGTAGGTGTGGAGATACCTCAAAATGATTCAGAGGCAGTGTCCTCGTTTCCGCTTCCGCCATCGCCATCGTCACCTTCTTCTACCTCGTAGCTTCCTTCTTCCTCATCAGAAGTGTTTGTGTCTATTGGCTCCTTGCCATGGCGAGATTGGCTGCGAGGTCTTGCGGAGGAGGTCTCAGCTATGATGAAGTCCTCAGCTTTACAACCTCCGATTCCAGCTATAACTAGCACATCGGTGACCTTCTTCATGAATCGTGCTGAGGATGCAACATTCTTCTTAACTGTCCTCTTGAGTACCTTGTACTTGGCGGACAGCTTTTGAATGGTCTTGTCCTGCATCTTGTTCCACCCCTCAAGTTGCCCAATGTACTCGTGGGCATCGCGCAGAGGGCCCTTCTGGAGGGCTCCAGTATGGGGTGTGAAGTGGTAGTGGGAAAGATCATAGGGTTATCCTCCTCTTCTTGGATCTCTGTTGCATCTCGTGAAGAGGATGCACGGACTGGTGCTGTAGTAGCAGTGGCAGCAGCACGAGATGAAGATGGACCCGCAGCCGATTGTCTCGCTGGTCTCCTACGGTTTTGAACAGTTTCAAGTGGACCGTGTGTTCCAAGCAACAAGTCTGAAGGGATGTTAAACGAGATACTGTGCTTGCTGCGTACCATGAGGACTCGCGGTTTGGGTAGGAGAAGCTCCTTTTGGTCAAAGTGGATGTGGAAGGAGTAGACACACTGGACCTGGAGCATCCCTGAAAGAAACTTGGTCCTCTTCATGTAAGGACCATCCATGTATAGGGGCTCTTGAGGGGTCTCACTCTGTAGAGGAACCCGTGCGGTCTGGAGCAATGGTGTGATCAGATTACCTATGCTCAGCTGAGGCGTGCTGTCGTGGTTTGTCCACGCCCAATCCTGATAATACTTGAGTCTCCTCACGAAGAAACCCACTCTCCCAAAGCCAGAGTAAACATCTTCTTCAGCCCTGTATAGCGCGTCCCTCCCAAACAATGGTATGAGGGCCATAGCAATCATCGTCAGCTCATCGTCCAGAACATTCCCAGACTCCCAGCGAGCAAAGAGGGTGTTACCCAAGATGCAATGCACATATCTGACCACCGGGTTCCTGATGCTTGAGTTCTTGTTCCTCTGGGGGTCATGAGCAAACTCGGCGATTAGAGGCCAAACCTTATCCGGGATGTTGTATTTTCTTGGGAGATCGCTGATCCTATCATCTGAGAATCCCATAGCATCGCTGATTTCCTTATAACTCAGCATGTACGACCTCCCTCGGATCTTGAACTGAATCCGCCCATACCCAAATTCTGGTGGCCCATCGCTAAGGGGAAATACCTTCAATGATGAGAGGAAATGGCATGAGGCATCCACGTAAAGAGGCTGCGCTTCCATCAAGAGGAGAGACTGCAATCCCATGCACTCTAGCAGATGAAGCACGCCATCATAGAGTCTGGTTTCCTGAAGGAATATCGGACAGGGGAATCTCGTTGGTGCCCAGGCAAGATCATTCTGGAGATGACTGAGCAACTGGGCTTTTGTCAGGATGACTGATCTATCCCTTTCCTTCGCTATTCCTTTCCCTTTTTCTTTCACCTTTGGTTTCTTGGCTGGCCTTGGGGGGACCTCGTCTTCGGTATCAGTCGGGGCTTGAAGGCCTTCTTCAATTTCTCTTTCAATCTCTTCAGCCTTCCTCCTTTCTTCCTCAGCTTGTTGCTGAGACCTTCGTGATGGGATTCCGCTTCTGGTGGGTCGCGATGATCGTGTTCTTGCCATTTGTACCTGAAATAAAACACTCAAGGTGGCATTAGGACAATGTCGAGAAGTTTCTGATATCACAAACAACTAGCTTAGTAAATTGACTTAGGAATCAAAGCTATTCGAAATAAGCATTTCAATCATCGATAGGAATCGATCACTCGCCATAATGAGTGCAAAATGAGATAACATGAATCAATCTCATAACAGTAGGCTTGAAACGCTTAATTGGAACCAGTACAAGCAGAATTAACAGTTTTCCCCAATATATATATTTTTTTTATCAAGAACACGAAGAACCCTAATTCCTAATTTCTCAATTCACACTCAGTATCCACAAAATTCATCAATTCAAAGCCAAAAACAAGCATACTAGAACATGCGTAACTAGTTTAGAGCAGAAAATTGGGCATGCAACAATTTTTCAAAAGTTAGAAAAATTTTAATCAAGAAGAATCAACCTGAAAATTTCATATCAAAGTTCCTTCCTCCTCATCTAAAATCCCCAAGTAGAGCTTAAATCTTTGTCCGTTGACGGTGAAGTCTCGTCCATCCTTGCTCCATAAAACGATTGCCCCCATAAGGTCTCACTTCTTTAATCTTGAAAGGTCCTGATCATCTGGACTTAAGCTTCCCAGGGAACAATTTTAATCGGGAATTGTAGAGCAGCACCTGGTCCCCAGCTGTAAAGTCTCTCTTAAGGATTTTCTTGTCATGAACAACTTTAGTCTTTTCCTTGTAGATTGCTGAGCTTTCATAGGCATCAAGACGTAGCTCATCAAGTTCACTCAGCTGAATCAATCTCTTCTCCTGGGCTGTCTTGATGTCAAAGTTGAGAAGTTTGACTGCCCACAAGGCTTTGTATTCAAGCTCCATTGGAAGATGACAAGCTTTTCCATAGACCAAGTTGAAAGGTGTGGTTTCTATAGGAGTTTTGTAGGCTGTCCTATAAGTCCATAGTGCATCGTCAAGCTTATTGGACCAATCTTTCCTTGTTGCCCCCACTGTCTTTTCCAGGATTGACTTGATTTCTCTATTGGAAATTTCCACTTGTCCGCTCGTTTAGGGATGGTATGGAGTTGCCACCTTGTGTTTAACACCATTCTTTTTGAGAAGACTCTCAAACAGCTTGTTGATGAAGTGAGATCCTCCGTCACTGATCACAACTCTAGGCACCCAAAACCTTGGAAAGATAATGCTCTTGAACATCTTTAGAACCACCTTAGCATCATTGGTTGGACTTGCGATAGCTTCTACCCATTTAGACACATAGTTAACAGCTACCAGGATGTAAGCATTTCCAAAGGAAGATGGAAATGGTCCCATGAAATCAATGCCCCATACATCAAATACTTCAACTTCCAAGATAGGGTTTTGAGGCATCTCATTCCTTTTAGTGATATTCCCCTTTCTCTGGCATGCATCACACCTTGAGACAAAGTTTTGTGTGTCCTTGAACATGTGTGGCCACCAAAACCCCGCTTGTAGAACCTTATCAACAGTTTTGAAGGTGGCAAAGTGACCTCCATAGGATGATCCATGACAATGTTCAAGGATTCTTTCAACCTCTCCTTCAGATACTACTCTTCTATAGAGTTGATCTCTACATAGTATATAAAGATATGGTTCATCCCAGTAGTATCTCTTCACAGCCTTGTAGAATTTTTTCTTAGCATATCCTTCTAGTCCCAAATGTTCTTTTCCACAAGCCAAGTAGTTCACCAAATCAGCGTACCATGGTTCTTTCTCTTCAGTTGCTTTGATCTCCTCAAGTTTCTTCCCAGTCTCACAAAGCTTCATAACCGCCTTGATGGCCATAATCTGCTCCTCTGGAAGGTTTTCATCAATAGGAATGCCACAATCAATTTTTATTCTAGACAAATGGTCAGCTACTCCATTCTCAACTCCAGGTTTGTCTTTTATCTCAAGATCAAACTCTTGTAACAACAAAATCCACCTCAACAATCTTGGCTTAGCATCTTTCTTTGCCAAAAGGTGTCTTAGCGCAACATGATCGGTGTAGACTATCACCTTGGAGCCTACCACATAGCTTCTGAATTTTTCGAAAGCAAACACTATTGCAAGAAGCTCTTTTTCTGTGGTAGCATACTTCATTTGAGCATCGTCAAGTGTCATACTTGCATAGTAGATGACATGAGTCTTCTTATCTTTCTTTTGCCCCAAGACTGCTCCAACAGCATAATCACTAGCATCACACATAATCTCAAAAGGGAGTTTCCAATCTGGTGGTTGAACTATGGGGGCACTGATAAGTTCTTTCTTCAGCTTCTTGAAAGCCTCAAGACATTCCTCATCAAAGTCAAAGACAGCTTCTTTGCATAGTAGCTTGGTTAGCGGTCTAGCTATCTTAGAGAAATCCTTGATGAACCTCCTATAAAACCCGGCATGGCCTAGAAAGCTTCTGATGTCTTTCACCGATTTAGGTGGAGCTAAACCAATCATCACGTCAATCTTTGCTTTATCCACTTCGATTCCCTTTTCTGAGATTTTGTGTCCCAGGACGATCCCTTCTTTCACCATGAAGTGATATTTTTCCCAATTTAGCACAAGGTTCGTCTCTTCACATCTTCTCAAAACCCTGCATAAATTAGACAAACACACAACAAAAGAAGATCCATACACAGAGAAATTATCCATAAAGACCTCCACCACATCCTCAATAAGATCAGAGAATATAGACATCATTGCTCTTTGGAAAGTTGCTGGTGCATTACATAACCAAAATGGCATCCTGCGATAGGCAAATGTACCATAGGGACATGTGAAAGTTGTCTTTTCCTGATCATTGAGATGTATGGGTATTTGGAAGAAACCTGAATATCCATCAAGAAAACAATAGTATGGGTGGTTTGCAAGTCTCTCAAGCATTTGATCAACGAATGGCAAAGGAAAATGATCCTTTCTAGATGCAGCATTAAGTTTTCGGTAGTCAATGCACATTCTATGACCAGTTATGGTTCTTGTGGGTATCAGTTAATCCTTATCATTTTTTATGACAGTGATACCACCTTTCTTGGGAACTACATGCACAGGAGATACCCAAGTACTATCAGAAATAGGGTAAATCACTCCAGCATCCAAGAGTTTAAGAATCTCTTTCTTAACAACATCTTTCAAGTTAGGATTCTATAGAAGTCATTGATTCATCCTCTAGATGTATCCTATGCATGCACAAGGAGGGTGATATCACTTTGATGTCTTCAAGTGAGTAGCCAATTGCTTTTCTATACTTTTTAAGCTCAATTAAAAGTGTAGACAATTCATTTTCGTTTAGGTGGCTACTCACAATGACAGGATATGTGTTATTAGAACCAAGAAATGCGTACCTTAAACCAATGGGGAGGAGTTTAAGCTCCACTTTGGGTGCCTTGAGCTCGCTCCAATCATCTTGTGGAGGGTCTTCTTGTAAGGCGGTTGAGGCAACATGGTAAACAGCTTTAGACAGCTCTTGGAAATTGTCTTCCCCATTCAATCTCTTGTGGGAATCCAACATCCCCATGTACTCTTTGCTCTCCTTGTCCTCAATGATTTGGACCTCTCTATCTACTGTTCAGGCATGTTGAAGAGAGTCTTCAAGTGCCATCTCTTCCAGGAACTCGTCAGCTAAAGTATCCATAGCCTCAATGTAGAAAGCTTGCCCTTGAATGGTAGGTTTCTTCATCATCTCCTTAACATCAAAGTGAAGGGTGTTTCCCTCTCCAAGATGAAGATCAATCTTACCATCCTTCACATTAACAATAGCTCCAGCAGTAGCTAAGAATGGTTTTCCCAAAATCAACGGGTCCCTAGGCTCTTCATCCATCTCAAGCACAACAAAGTCAGTTGGTACCTCGCAGTTTCCAACCATTACTGGTAGATTTTCCAAAATGCCAATAAGGAGCTTAACAGAGCGATCAGCCAGCACTAGGGAGATCCTACACTTCTTGTAATGTGTAAAGCCAAGCTTCTTCGCAATAGACAAAGGCATGAGGCTGACACTTGCCCCCAAGTCACATAGACATCTTTCAAACGAAAAAGGTCCAATGGCGCAAGGTAGAGTGAAACTTCATGGATCTTCAAGCTTCTTTGGGACAGTCAACCTTTGAATAATGGCACTGCACTCATGAGTAAGAACCATCATACCTTCCATATCCTTTTTCTTCTGAGTTACAACATCCTTCAAGAACTTGCTGTATTGAGGGATCAACATGAAGGCATCAATAATGGACATGGTAATTTGAACCTCACTCATTTGCTTCTCAAACAGGGTCTTGTACTTCTCCAAAAGTTGTTTCTTGAATCTGCTTGGAAAAGGAAGTTTTGGCTCATAAGGAGGTGGAATGAACGTAGACTGTGTTGAGGAAGAGGTAACGTTATCTTTGTTCGATGCTTTCTGTTCCTCCTTAGCTTTTCCTTTGGCTTTAGCCTCAACAATCTTTTCCATGATATCCTCATTGGTTTTCTCATCCACAATTACAACCTCATCCTCTAGATTGATGGCTACCTCCCCATATTGTTTCTCATCATCCTTGAGGAGAACTCTTGAAGGTAACTCTCTGCCACTTCGTAAAGTGATTGAGTGCATTGACTCCTTAGGATTCTGCTCAGATTTTCCAGGTAAGGATCCAGTGGGTCTCTTAGAGTTGCAGCTCATCGTGGCGAATTTATTCTCCAAAGCTTTGAATTTGTTGTTAAGCTCAGTGTAACTCCCATCAATCTTTGTGTGGATGTTTTTGAACTAATCTCCAATAGTTTTCTCATTTCTCGCCTGAGATTCAAGAAGCTGCTTAAACATGGATTCCACACTTGTATCTCTAGGTTGAGCCTGTTGAGAACTTCCTTGACCTTGAGTAGACTAATTACCTTTGGGTGGAAAGCCTGAAGGATAGGGTTGTTTGGGTGGGTAAGCATTTTTCTGGTAGTTGTTTGGGTACTAGGGCTTGTTTGGAAAAGGGTTTGGGTAGGGAAAGTTGGGTTATTTCCTGTACCACTGTCCGTTAGCGCTGACAAAGCATAGCTCTTGTTGTCCCTCCAAACCATCGACTTCATTAACCTCAAGAGCTTCTTCTCGACCTTTCTTCCCAGCAAAATTCACCTTTTCCTGTTTAGCTATATCCAGAAGAAGCATGTCAAGTTTATCCTGCAGAGATTTCAGTTCTTTTTTTGTATTGGAGTCCTCGCCACCTCCACCTCTGTTTTACATGTCCCAGTCATCATTGTACACTGAGTCACTTTGTGCCATGTTCTCAACAAGTTCCATGCCATCGTGAGCTGTTCGACCCAAGAAGAAACCATTACTTGCAGTATCTTCCATGCTTCAATACTTAGGCAGAACCCCTCTGTAGTAAGTGCTCAGGATACTCTCATCATTGAAGCCATGGTGAGGACACTGTGTTAAGTAGCTCTTGATTCTTTCTCATGCTTCAGCAAAACTCTCAAGGTTCTTTTGTTGGAATCCACAAATCTCATTTCTCAACTTAGCAGTTCTAGAAGTAGAGAAGAACTTGTTAAGGAAAACACGCTTGCATTCTTCCCAAGTTTCAATGGATCCCCGAGGTAGACTATTTTCCCATATGTGGGTTTTATCTCCCAAAGAGAAGGGAAGCAATCGCAGTTTGAAAGCATCTTCTGAAATTCCATTGATCTTTGTTGTGCCACATAACTTGTCAAAGTTATCCAGGTGGTCTAGTGGATCCTCCAAAGCGAGACCATGGTACTTGTTAGCTTGAATCATGTTGATCAAACTTGACTTGATCTCAAAGTTTTTTTTCTCCACAGCAGGTGCTCTGATACCAGCCCTGTTCCCATGGATGTTGGGCTGGTCATATGTCCCGATTGCCCGAGCTTGGCGTGGAGGATGTTGTTGCCCAAGGTTTGCAGCTCCTTGGCCCTGTGCATCTGGAGGTTGTGGTCCATTGTTGTTAACTCCATTGACACCTGTCTGGTGAGGGTTATTGTGGTTAACGTCCATTTCAAACTCCAACCGATCGAAAGGAATAAGTTGTTCTTCTCTTCTCTTTCTTGCTAACTCTCTCTCTAAACCCCTGATGTTATCTACTCGTCGAACAAGGTCTGTTGGTCCCCTGCTCCGCAAGTTCATAGACCTGTGATTCAAAGAGAGATGAAGAAAGTGTGTCAGTAAACAAATAAAAGAAAATAAGACTTAGTCTCAAGTTATGACTAAATCTCACTGTCACAATCAACATAGAACTGGCAACGGCGCCAAATTTGATAAAAGATTTTACTCTATCCTAATCAAAGTAGTATAGATGAGTGTCAATCCAATCCTAAGTGAGCATGATGCAATGAGAATGCAAGTATAAACTTAATCTAAGTGCAGTCAATTTAGATATATGGGTGAAGTAACAAAATAACACATGTGCGAAACTAGAATTTTAAATAAATAGGAAGAACAAGAACCATGGGAAAGGGCTTTGACTTTGGGTGATTCGGATCTAAGATAGACGGTTAACGTTATAAGCAACTTAGTTCTACTAGTCTAGACGTACCATTAAACTAGTTCTCTATCAAGATAAAAGTTCATTTGCTTTCAATCACTAAACAGCAAATGTCTTTGGTCTAGTTAAATCAAGCAATCATTAAGAGCAGGTCTATTGACAATCTAAACTTCCCTAACATCAATTCTCATTGGTTAAGCAAGTAAAGAGAGTTATCGCTTTGGTTCATACATTTTGTCGAACACCTTTCGGGTACAAATTGCCTATGGATCTAGATTAACGTGATCATGTCTAATCTAGGATTAGAGACTAGCAATAATCATAGAACATGAATAATCCAACAAAAAACCCTCTAACCTATTACCTAATCACCCTAGATCACCCTAACCCATGGATCCTACAGATGACTACTCACTAGCAAACATGATGAACTCAAAATCCAAAGATGAATCAGAGTAAATCATTTCTAATGAACAAGAATAAACAATGAATCAAAATAAGATGAATCAAACAAGGATTCAAGATTCAATATTCTTCACCAAGAGTAGTCTAGTCTCATATAAAACCAGAATAATCTGAAAAACTAGGTTTAAAGAGTATTTTATAGTAGTTTGAAAACAAATCGGGTCAACCCACCAAGCCTGGACTGGCCCGTAGAAATTGCAGCTTCAACGACTGTAGCGACCATGGCTGGTCGCTATGGCATCCGCAAATCCCCTGTGGGTCTGTAGCGACCAGGGTTGGTCGCTACGCCTGGTCGCTATGGTCCCCGGATTCTTCATGTTGGTCTGTAGCGACCAAGGTTGGTCGCTACGCCTGGTCGCTACACCCCTTTCACTCCAAACTCCACTTCTTTGGCCTCCATTGCTTCCAATCTCATAAATGAACATCTCCCATACCTGACATAGACAAATGTAATGGAATGCAACCTAAATATGCCTAAATGATATTCTATTATGTCTGAAATGCACTTAAAGAGATGACCAAAACTATGCAAATATGACCGATATCAGATTTGGCAATTTTTTCTTGATTCTAATAAAACAAGAATGAATCACGATGTCAGAAGCTTGATTTTGACTCATAAATCAGTGGAAAATGACCCTGATATTGAATAAATATCATACGTGTTATGATGAAGAAGTTATCCCACTTTCAACCGAAGTGATTCTAGTTTACTCTATTGGAGATTTGACAAATTCTTATTGATTCTAATCAAACCAGAATAAATCATGAAGTAAGAAGCTTCATTTTGATACACAAATCAGTGGTTAATTACCCTGAAGTTGAATCAATATCATAGAAGTGATGATGAAGAAGTTATCCAACTTTCAACCGAAGTGATTCCAGATTACCATTTTTGGAGATTTGGCAATTTGTTCTTGATTCTAATAAAACCAGAATGAATCACGAAGTCAGAAGCTTGATTTTGACTCATAAATCAGTGGAGAATCACCCTGATATTGAATCAATATCATACGAGTTATGATGAAGAAGTTATCCCACTTTCAACCGAAGTGATTCTAGTGTACTCTGTTTGGAGATTTGACAATTTCTTTTTGATTCTAATAAAACTATAATAAAGGAAGATTTCATAAGCTTAAATTTGACTCATAAATCAGTGGAGAATCACCCTGATATTGAATCAATATCATACGTGTTATGATGAAGAAGTTATCTCCTTTTCAACTGAAGTGATTCTAGTTTACTCTGTTTAGAGATTTGACAATTTCTTATTGATTATTATCAAACTATAATGAATCAGGATGCAAGAAGCTTCATTTGGATACAAAAATCAGTGGTTAATCACCCTGAAGTTAAATCATTATCGTAGGAGTTATGATGAAGAAGTTATCCCACTTTCAACCGAAGTGATTCTAGATTACTCTGTTTGAAGATTTGGCAATCTGTTTTTGATTCTAATAAAACTAAAATGAATCAAAATGTCAGAAGCTTGATTTTTACTCATAAATCAGTGGACTATCACCCTGATGTTGAATCAATATCATATGAGTTAAGATAAAGAAGTTATCCCACTTTTAACCGAACTAATTCGTGTTTACTTTGTTTGAAGATTTGATAATTTCTTATTGATTGTAATCATACCAGAATGAATCACGATGTAAGAAGCTTCCTTTGGACACACAAATCAGTTGTTAATCACCCTGAAGTTAGATCAATATCATAGGAGTTATGATGAAGATGGTATCCAACTTTCAACCGAAGTGATTCCAGTTTACCCTGTTTGGAGATTTGGTAATTTGTTCTTGATTCTAATAAAACTAGAATGAATCACGATCTCAGAAGCTTTATTTTGACTCATAAATCAGTGGATAATCACCCTGAAGTTGAATCAATTTCAAAAGAGTTATGATGAAGAAGTTATCCCACTTTCAACCGAAGTGATTCCAGATTACCGTGTTTTGTGATTTGGCAATTTCTTCTTGAATATAATAAAACCAGAATGAATCACGATGTCAGAAGCTTGATTTTGACAAATAAATCAGTGGATAATCACCCTGATGTTGAATCAATATCATACGTGTTATGATGAAGAAGTTATCCCACTTTCAACCGAAGTGATTCTAGTTTACTCTATTTGGAGATTTGACAAATTTTTATTGATTCTAATCAAAACAGAATAATCATGATGTAAGAAGCTTCATTTTGATACACAAATCAGTGGTTAATTACCCTGAAGTTGAATCAATATTATAGAAGTGATGATGAAGAAGTTATCCAACTTTCAACCGAAGTGATTCCAGATTACCATTTTTGGAGATTTGGCAATTTGTTCTTGATTCTAGTAAAGCCAGAATGAATCACGATGTCAGAAGCTTGATTTTGACTCATAAATCAGTAGATAATCACCCTGATATTGAATCAATATCATAAGAGTTATGATGAAGAAGTTATCTCACGTTCAACAAAAGTGATTCTAGTGTACTCTGTTTGGAGCTGTGATAATTTCTTATTGATTCTAATCAAACCAGAATGAATCACGATGTAAAAAGATTCATTTGGACATACAAATCAGTGGTTAATCACCCTGAATTTAAATCAATATCATAGGAGTTAAAATGAAGAAGTTATCTCACTTTCAACCGAAGTGATTCAATTTACAATGTTTGGAGATTTGGCAATTTTTTCTTGTTTCTAATAAAACCAGAATGAATCACGATGTCAGAAGCTGGATTTTGACTCATAAATCAGTGGAGAATCACCCTGATATTGAATCAACATCATATGTGTTATGATGAAGAAGTTATCCCACTTTCAACCGAAGTGATTCTAGTTTACTTTGTTTGGAGATTTCAAAAATTCTTACTGATTGTAATCAAACCAGAATGAATCACGATGTAAGAAGCTTTATTTGGATACAAAAATCAGTGGTTAATCACCCTGAAATTGAATCAATATCGTAGGAGTTATGATGAAGAAGTTTTCCCACTTTCTATCGAAGTTATTCTATATTACCCTGTTGGGAGATTTGGTAATTTGTACTTGACTTTATTAAATCCAAAATGAAGCACGATGTCAGAAGCTTGATTTTGACTCATAAATCAGTGGAGAATCACCCTGAGGTTGAATCAATATCATACGAGTTATAATGAAGAAGTTATGCCACTTTCAACCGAAGTTATTATAGTTTACTCTATTTAACGATTTGACAATTTGTTATTGATTCTAATCAGAATGAATCACGATGTAATAAGCTTTTGTTGGACACACAAATTAGTGGTTAATCACCCTGAAGTTAAATCAATATCATAGGTGTTATGATGAAGAAGTTATCTTACTTTCAACTGAAGTGATTCCAATTTACTCTGTTTGGAGATTTGACAATTTCTTCTTGATTCTAAAAAACAGAATGAATAACGATGTCAGAAGCTTCATTTTGACTCATAAATAAGTGGAGAATCACCCTGATGTTGAATCAATAGCATACGTGTTATGATGAAGAAGTTATCCCACTTTCAACCGAAGTGATTCTAGTATACTCTGTTTGGAGATTTGACAATTTCTTATTAATTCTAATCAAACCAGAATAAATCATGATGTAAGAAGCTTCATTTGGATACACAAATCAGTGGATAATCACCCTAAAGTTGAATCAATATCATAGGAGTTATGATGAAGAAGTTATCGTACTTTCTAATAAAACCATAATGAAATCACGATGTCAGAAGCTTGATTTTGACTCATTAATAAGTGGATAATCACCTTGAAGTTGAATCAATATTATAGGAGTTATGATGAAGA
This sequence comes from Moricandia moricandioides, assembly GCA_905132885.1. Classification (NCBI taxonomy): domain Eukaryota; kingdom Viridiplantae; phylum Streptophyta; class Magnoliopsida; order Brassicales; family Brassicaceae; genus Moricandia; species Moricandia moricandioides. The sequence continues at coordinate 69,016 of CAJHQQ010000174.1, forward strand.
AGTTATCGTACTTTCAACTGAAGTGATTCGAGTTTACTCTGTTTGGAGATTTGACAATTTCTTCTTGATTCTAATAAAACCAGAATGAATCACGATGTCAGAAGCTTCATTTTGACTCATAAATCAGTAGAGAATCACCCTGAAGTTGAATCAATATCATACATGTTTAATGAGAAATTAATCCCACTTTCAACCGAAGTGATTCTAGTTTACTCTGTTTGGAGATTTGACAATTTCTTATTGATTCTAATCAAACCAGAATGAATCATGATGTAAGAAGCTTCATTTGGATACACAAATCAGTGGTTAATCACCCTGAAGTTGAATCAATATCATAGGAGTTATGATGAAGAAGTTATGTCACTTTCAACCAAATTGATTCCAGATTACCCTGTTTGGAGATTGGCAATTGTTCTTGATTCTAATAAAACCAGAATGAATCACGATGTCAAAATCGTGATTTTAACTCATAAATCAGTGGAGAATCACCCTGATGTTGAATCAATATAATACGAGTTATGATGAAGAAGTTATCCCACTTTCAACCGAATTTATTCTAGTTTACTTTGTTTGGAGATTTGACAATTTCTTATAGATTCTAATCAAAACATAATGAATCACGATGTAAAAAGCTTCATTTGGACACACAAATCACTGGCTAATCAGCTTGAAGTTGAATCAATATCATAGGAGTTATGATGAAGAAGTTAACCCACTTTGAACCGAAGTGATTCCAGATTACTCTGTTTGAAGATTTGGCAATCTGTTATTGATTCTAATAAAACCAAATGAATCACAATGTCAGAAGCTTTAAGTTGACTCGTAAATCAGTGGAGAATCACCCTGATGTTGAATCAATATCATATGAGTTATGATGAAGAAGTTATCCCACTTTTAACCGAAGTAATTCGTGTTTACGCTGTTTGAAGATTTGACAATTTCTTATTAATTCTAATCATACCAGAATGAATAACGATGTAAGAAGATTCCTTTGGACACACAAATCAGTAATTACTCACCCTGAAGTTAGATCAATATCATAGAAGTTATGATGAAGAAGGTATCCCACTTACAACCGAAGTGATTGCAGTTTACTTTCTTTGAGATTTGGCAAGTTGTTCTTGATTCTAATAAAACAAGAATGAAATCACAATGTCAGAAACTTGATTTTGACTCATAAATCATTGGATAATCACCCTGAAGTTGAATCAATATCATAGGAGTTATGATGAAGAAGTTATCGTACTTTCAACCGAAGTGATTCCAAATTACCGTGTTTGGAGATTTGGTAATTTGTTCTTGATTCTAACAAAATCAGAATTCATCACGATGTCAGAATCTTGATTTGGACTCATAAATCAGGGGATAATCACCCTGATGTTGAATCAATATCATACGTGTTATGATGAAGAAGATATCCCACTTTCAACCGAAGTGATTATATTTTACTCTGTTTGGAGATTTGACCATTTCTTATTGATTCTGATCAAACCAGAATAAATCACAATGTAAGAAGCTTCATTTGGATAAACAAATCAGTGGTTAATTACCCTGAAGTTTAATCAATATCATAGGAGTTATGATGAAGAAGTTATCCAACTTTCAACCGTAGTGATTCCAGATTACCCTGTTTGGAGATTTGGAAATTTATTCATAATTCTAATAAGACTTTAATGAATCACGACGCCAGAAGTTTGATTTTGACTCAAATATCAGTGGACAATCACCCTGATTTTGAATCAATATCATATGAGTTATGATGAAGAAGTTATCCCACTTTCAACCGAAGTGATTCTAGTTTACTCTGTTTGGAGATTTGACAATTTCGTATTGATTCTAATCAAACCAGAATGAATCATGATGTAAGAAGATTCATTTAGCCACACAAATCAGTGGTTAATCACCCTGTAGTTAAATCAATATCATAAGAGTTATGAAGAAGAAGTTATCCCACTTTCAACCGAAATGAATCCAGTTTACCTTGTTTGGAGATTTCGCAATTTGTTCTTGTTTCTAATAAAACTAGAATGAATCACGATGTCAGAAGCTTGATTTTGACTCATAAATCAGTGGAGAATCACCCTGATGTTGAATCAGTATCATACGAGTTATGATGAAGAACTTATCCCACTTTTAACCATAGTGATTCTAGTTTACTTTGTTTGGAGATTTGTCAATTTCGTCTTGATTCTAATTAAACCCGAATAAATCAAGATGTAAGAAGCTTCATTTGGACATACAAATCAGTGGTTAATCCCCCTGAAGTTAAATCAATATCATAGGAGTTATGATGAAGAAGTTATCCCAGTTTTAACCAAAGTAATTCCACTTTACCATGTTTGGAGATTTGGCAATTTGTTCTTGATTCTAATAAAACCAGAATGAATCACGATGTCAGAAGCTTGATTTTAACTTATATATCAGTGGAGAATGACCCTGAGGTTCACTCAATATCATACGAGTTGTGATGAAGAAGTTATCCCACTTTCAACCAAAGTGATTCTAGTTTACTCTGTTTGGAGATTTTTGACAATTTCTTATTGATTCTAATCAAACCAGAATGAATCATAAAAATAGGACAAATGCTTTCCCGGATCAACATGAAATGAAGCTGTGCAAACTTAGGGCGCAAGAAAAGCTTGTTCTAATCAATAAGAATCAAAATGGCATCAAGAAAAGATGTCATGCGCTAGGAAGAAGAGAAGGGGAGATGACTTGCTAGTTATGGTTCACTTGCTGGAAAGGAAGAACAAATGAGACTATGTATCTAGCCAAAGAACCAGCCTGATTCAAAGGAGCCTATGGGCAACCAATCAGAAGCTTCCTTCCCTTGACAAGATTCAAACTTGCCAGCCATCCTAGCCATTCATTCTCAAGTGCTATCTCAGCCATTAGATTTAGGTTTCTGATTTAAAGCTTGTAAGCCTATATAAGGCAGTGCTTGGCGAGTGTAATGCCTAAGGGAGTAAGGGGGATTTCCCCTTCCACTTCATAATAAACAATGTGTTCTTGATTCAGATTCTCTTTATTCTACCCCTTTCTTAATCTCTCTAATTTATCCAAATCTCTCTTTAATCCCTATTTCTAATTCAAGTAAACACTAAGTGAAACCAGATCCACTCTCTTCATCATTTTGAGTTCATCACTGCCTTAGAGGCTTGTTCATCACACACAAACCAGATCCTCTACACTCTGGAAAATCCAACATGGTATCAGAGCCAGATTCATCAGAACTTGGTTCTTAGCTTCTGCAAGCTCAAGCTCACTCCCATGGCGATTTCAAACCTAGAAGAAGCTTCTGTCCAGCCAGCTGATTCAACCACTACAAGAAGAAGGTGTTCATCCTAGGCGTGCCCAGAAAGTGTTCTTGGTTCCTCATGATGTCTCATACTGCCCAGAAGAAAGAAGAGCCTTGGATCCAGAGTTTATGAAGTGGATTAGCTACCCTCTTCAACAAACCAGTCCAAGCTTGTTCCTATTCAGATCCAGGAAGAAAGGTGAAAGATTTCACCTTGTTACTGATGATGGCGACCAAGTATGAAGAAAGGTGGGGACTTTAAGCATGGAGATTCCAAGGGAAGGTCCATGGAGAAAGGGGATGTTGGGTCGCAACCAGTAGCTCCTATTCTTGCCATGAATCAAAGGTGGTCAAGGAACTAACACTAGTTCCTTGTTTGTAAGAAACCTACTATCCCTTGAATAAAGCTTGATACTTTATGAACTGAATGTGTTGTGTGATGTGTTTGAAACCTGAGGATATGTTTAAAGATTGCTAGATGTAAGCGTTTAGAATCTGTCCCAGGATGCTTGAATGAGACTCACTTGATTGATTGAGATTTTAAAATGCTTACGTAAGTTCTAAATGATGCTTGACATGATATTAGATAGTATGTTCTGAATCTGCTTGCATACATGAATAGAAACTTGTTAAAGTAAAGCATTTGGGATGGTATTTGGAAATGGTAATGATGCTTAGTCTCTGTTCTAAATGAATGTTTTGCTAGGATGATAGATAGTTGTATCTAATCCAGATTGCATTCATGATAGATAGTTGTATCTATTGTCATGGTTACTGCCTTAAGGTTGAGACATCTAGACTTAAGTCTAATGGTCGTTTAAGGCAAGAAAGGATTGCCTATTTGCTTGGGATAGTTCCTGATGTGTTCATCCATAGCATTTAGAGAGTGGAAAGCTTGCATTAGAGGGATCTTAATGATGATAAGAATATCTCTAAGTGCAAAGCTTGCGACATTGGAGATCAAACTTGATGATTAGTCAAGGTTTGATCCCAATGAAAGTATGTCTTATCCTGTCTGGAGTTTGAGTGTTGTTTCAGGTTCACAAGGAGTGTCACTTGTTCAGCATCTATCCAGAACAAAGAGGAAGGCTTGCCCATTGCTGAGGCAGTGGAGAGTTGTTGGTGCTTGTGCATGAAGCCAGTAGACTTAAGCGCAGCTGTTGGTAGTGATGTGCTCCTGGTTCAGTGAAGATGCACAAGGCAAGTTCATCACTGAAGCTTGAGGAAGCCGGTGACCTAAGGGTACTTGAAGCTGAGGACATGAAGGTGGATCAGTGACTTAAGCGCAGCTGTTGTGGTGGTGTGCTCCTTGTTTTGATGCTCATTGAGGCTAACTTTTAAGCTTGAACCTAGACTCAATTCAAGCTTGAGGTGGGGACTTGAGTGAGCTACCTGATGATCTAAAGTTCAAGACCTGGTTCCTCCTCATCTTTGCACCAGGAATAGAAGATGGAGCCATCCGGGTTTAGACATTGGCAAGTCTAGACAAAAGAAGTGTTCAGAGCACTCTTGGCTGTGTGAAGAAGAAGGTTACTCTACAATGCGGTTTGTGAAGTGAGGTGGTTGAAGAGATAGCTGAGGCATCTACCAGCATTACATTCACGGTGGCAAGATCAGAAAGGAGTGGGTAGAGGTGTGTTGATCAAGATCATGAAGCTGTCATCCATCCAAGCTTGGGTCTTCCTAAAGACTCAGTCCCAAGCTTGAGGGGCAGTATTAAGAAGCTTCAATGATCTGTGAAGATGGAGTCCTTGGTGATTATTCAAGAAGAAGAAGCAACAAAGGCTGAGAATAAAGATGGTACTCAATGGAGTTTGTATCTGGGTAATCCGAGCACTTAAACCCAACAGAAGGTTGGGTGAAAGGGGGAGAGACCAATATCAGTGTGAGATGAGCTAGAAGAGCTCAAGAAGACTTTGTGATGTGCAAGGAATGTCGGATGTGACTTGCATCACAGTGAGGGCCATGATCCAGGGTTTTTGTGTCCATCACAATGATCCAAGACACAAAGACCCACTGGCCAATCCCTAGGCCTTGAGGACTTTACTCTTTTTCCCTCATCAAGGTTTTATCCCAAAGGGTTTTCCTTGGTGGGGTTTTTAATGAGAAAGCTCTTCAAGGTTCCAAGCTTGACTTAGGATCACTAGAGTCAAGCTTGAGGGGGAGTGTTAACTTGAAGAGATGAAATGGAGCCAAAGGATGAGTCTGGGTCTTGTGCAAAAATAGGGCAAGGCCTCCAGAGATTGTCTAAGAAGGCTTTAGGAGTGTTTAAAGATGTTCAAAAATAGGGCAAGGCCTCCAGGGCTTCATTCTGGTATGATTAGAATCAATACGAAATTGTCAAATCTCCAAACAGAGTAAACTAGAATCACTTCGGTTGAAAGTGGGATAACTTCTTCATCATAATACGTATGATATTGATTCAACTTCAGGGTGATTCTCCATGAGAGTTTATGTGATTTAAGGAGAGTTTAGATGAAGAACATGGAGAATAGGAGAGAGAGGGACGAGATTAGAGTGAGACAGTGAGAAAATGAGGAACTGAATTCCTTGCTTCATTAGGTTTCTTGGACCATTACATATATAGGCAATAAAATATCCTAGGAAAATATTAAACACGTAACGTGCTAGAATAAGATTAAACAATTGCAGATGAGTCCAAACTGTCCCAACTGTCCAGGATCAGGCTAAAAGGGACATGTCCTAACGTCCTCAAAGGTAGATGCCTTAACTCCACATGTGATATGTCCTCCCTGGCATTCAAATTGCCTTAGGTAAGTCAAGTGGAGACTTCTGGTTGCATTTCTGGATCACTCTCCTCTTCTCTTGTCTTGCAAGTCACGTTAGGGACCTAGGTTGTACGGACAAACTTGTTCTTCAAGTTAACTCACTCCTTGTTTAATTCAAATCCACTTGTTTCCCTCTTGTTTCTTATTGCTTGATCTCAACACTCCCCTCAAGCTTGACCAGAGGAACTGGCCAAGCTTGGAAACCATGAAGCATTCCCTCATTAAAACCTTAGCTTGGAAAAGCCTCTTGGGATAAAAACCAAGCCAAGGAAAAAGAGTAGAGCACCTTATGGCTAAGAGGATCAGTGTGATGAAAGATCCACAAGTCCCAATTTAGAATTGATGAACTCGCAGACCTTAGTGTTTGCAGTCTTGGTGAAGATGTCAGCTAACTGATCTTCACTTCTAGTGTAACAAAGTAAGATGATCTTATGCTCCACAACTTGTCTCACCTTATGACAATCTACCTCAATGTGTTTAGTCCTCTCATGGAAGACTGAGTTGCTAGCAATGTGTATAGCAGCCTGGTTATCACAATGCATAGTGATAGGTGTTGCAGTCTCAATCCCCAAGTTTGTAAGCAGCCTCTTGATCCAAGTCAATTCTCTTGTAAGTTTCCTCATAGCTCTATACTCTGCCTAAACACTTGAACATGAAACCACTTTCTGCTTCTTGCTTTTCCAAGTCACCAAATTGCCACCAATGAAGGTGCAATATCTAGTAGTTGATCTCCTATCAACCCTATCTCATGCTCAATCAGCAACACAATACCCAACAATCTCAGTGCTTATATTGCATCCCATCCATACTCCTTGGTCTGGTGCTTCTCTTACGTACCTTAGAACCCCTTCAACCATGTTCCAGTGATGAACCTTTGGTGCTTGCATCTGCTGACTGACTTGATTCACAGCAAAGTAAATATCAGGTCTTGTAATGGTTAGGTAAATGAGTTTCCCAACCATCCTCCTATAGCGCTTCACATCTTCAAAAGGCTTATCTTCAAACTCCTCCTCTCGCAGAACTTTGTAGCCATCTTCAAGAGGAGTCTTTGCTGCCCTTGTGTTGATCCAATTGGATGGATGCTTCTTCAGTCTTGTACTTCTCCTAAGCGGCTGAATCTCTTCTTCATCGGAATATGCATCATTTTGTTGATCTGATGACTCATGTTGTTGGCTTTCATCCTGATCATGAACCTCTTGTTCTTGACCAATATGATAATCCTCTTGATTACCAGTGTGTGGTCCCTCTTGATCAGTATGAGAATCCTCTTGATTCCCCCCTTTAGGATTAGGATGAACAGCTTCTTCACCCTCATCTATAATTACTTCTGAACCTAGACCAGTGTCTGGACCAGTGGTCCTTTCCTTTTGTGGCATACTGATGCCAAGGCTCTCCATGATGTGCCTCAGGTTATTTTCCCTATCCAAAGCTCCTTGAGATTGTCCCAACTCTTCTCTTCATAATAACCTCTGGATTCCACAAACTTGACATCCCTAGAGACTAACACTCTTCTAGTATCTGGAGCATAACATTTGTATCCTTTTTGAGTAGAGGAGTAGCCTATGAATACAGCCTTAGTACTCCTGGCTTCAAGCTTGTTTCTATGTTCACCTGGCTGCAAAACATAGCACAATCACTCAAATACACGCAAGTGATCTATAGAGTGTTTTCTTTTGTTCAATACCTCATATGGTGTGCAATCATCAAGGACTCTTGTTGCGGTCCTATTGATCAGATAGCATACTGTCATTACAACATCACTCCAGAAACATTTTGGCATGTTTGTATAGAACATCATGGACCTTGCCACCTCCATTAGGTGCCTATTCTTCCTCTCAGCTACACCATTTTGTTGTGGTGTGTATGGACAGCTGGTTTGGTGAATTATTCCATGTTTGTCTAGGTGGTTTTTGAATGCTAAGCTTGTATATTCCCCCCCCCCCCCCAATTATCTGACCTTAATACTTTGATCTTAACACTAAATTGATTAGTTATGTAGTTCTGGAAATTAATAAAAGCATCTAGCACTCTATCTTTAGTTTGAATCATAGTCAGCCAAGTATACTTAGATTTTTGATCTATAAAAGTAACAAAGTATCTATGATTCTCCCTAGAAATGCATGGTGCAGTCCAGACATCAGAATGTATAAGATAAATGCAATTTTCATAGATAGTAGATGACTTAGGGAAAACGGTCTTGCAATGTTTGCCAAGGATACATGCTTCACAGCCATCATTTTTAAAAGAAACATCAGGAAGTAGAATGTTTAGTGCACGAGAATGAGGATGACCTAGCCTAGCATGCCATAAAACATCATAATCTAAAACAAGAATTGAACTAAAAGCAGAAGATAGATTTGTATCATCTTTGATGTCTTCAAGTAGGTACAAGTCCTCTTTTGTAACACCTTTCCCAATCAACTTAAGGGTCTCAATATCCTGAAACACAACCTCATTAGAACTGAAGATCAGATTACAGTTTAAATCAGTGGTAGCTCTTAACCGATAATAGGTTTGAAGCAAAAATTGGCATATAAAAGGCTTTTGTATCTTTATCAAACAGTTTTAGGGTTCCTACACCTTGAATTGGAATTTTATCTCCATTTGCAATCATGACATTACCTAAGGGCGGCTCTACATTACTGATCAACCTAGCATCACTTATAATGTGGTGAGAAGCTCATGAGTCTATAACTAGAGGCTTAACACTACTAGATGCATTTAGGGAAGTAATAAGGGCAGTAGGCGATTTATATGATGCATTAAGGGAGATATCAACTGTGTTACCAGACTCTTTGAGGGCTTTGAAGAGGGCATCAAGGTCTGACCTCTTGATGGACTCATCTTGTGTAGTCCTCACAGCAGAGAAGCCACTGAATGTACGTGCCTTGCCTTCACCAGCAGCCATGGAGCGCATAGGAGTAGATAGTTCTCCCATCTCACCAGAGAAATGTGCTCTTGCATCAGCATAAGGTGATGCAACCCTATTCAGCAGTAAAAATATCAATTAAGGGTTTGGCTTATGGGGTTTTGTTTAAAATACATGGGCTTGAAGATTTAATAAAAATATGCTTATGTTGAGGAGTGCTGTTAAAGGGTGAGGTCTTGGGTTCGAGTAACGCCAAGCGCACCAATAACCTACCTGTGAGCCGAGGCCTATGGGTGATTTCGGGCAGGTTGTATCACAGGGGAGGGGTTAGGGTCGATGCGCTGCAGCGCCAGCTGGGTCCCACAGGACGGGTTGTTACAATAAAAGTCGACTTTTATATAACGGCCTACCCCACAACTGGGCAGATCAGGCGGCTTGTGGGACAGGGGAGGGGTTAGGGTCGGTGCACTGCAGGGCCGGCTGATCCGCCCAATTGTGGGGTAGGCCGTTACATAGTATTTGAGGTGAAAAATCAAAATAAGTTTTATTAAAAGGTGTAAATATAAATTTATACCCCTAGGGTTAAGTAATCTGAACTTAGAGTTTAGATTTATGAGTTGGTGTTTTGGAAGTGAGGTTTAAAATTTAAAAAAAAAAAAAAATTCAAAAGAAAAATTTAAAAATAGCTATTTGAGATTATTGCTCATTTACAAGTAACATTAATAATATACCAGCTCAACATCCAAATTTGATATTTTAAATATACGCATAAGAAAATTATTTCAATCAAAATAAAATAAAAATAAAATAAGGTATAAAAAGAAAATGTTTTTTCTTATGAAAATAGATAACTTAATATATAAAACGAATATTTGAAAATTAAACATAATATTTTAACTAACAAAAAGAACATTTTTTGTAACAGGAAATCATGGTTTTTGTTTTAAAAAAAAACTTTCATAATCATGTATGTAAAATAAAACAGTGTAAAAATATAAATTAACAAATATACAAAATATCTTAAAACTTAGCTTGATATTATACCAACTTATAGGAAAATTTAAATAAAAAATTTAGCAAGAAATATTTTTATCCACAGTCTCTCTAACGATTTTTTTATATTTTCTATTAAAAATATTGACATATAATTTAAAATATCAACATCATCATAGTTTAATATTTCAAAAAATCTTAAATTTCAAAAAATCATCTATGAGAATAAAATTTAAAATATCTAATATAAACAAAAAAATAGTAAAAAGGAACTAATTTGGTGTATATGTTAACTCTTTCAAAATTAATATCTAAGATATTAAAAAAACTTATATCATACAATATGTCAAGGCATACAAATATCAAATACATCAAAATAAAATGTATTTAATTTCAAAATATTTAAAGTAATCAAATAAATTAAAAAGTAAACTGAAATTTAGTATTTAAAATTTTCTTATTTATAATGTTATAAAAGCTATTAAAAGTAATCAAATTTATATTAGGTTGCACAATTTTCTTGAAAATGATGTTTGATTTTTTTTTATCAAACCATTCTTGGTTTACAATAACTTTTATTAAAAACTATATTAAAAATAATTCACTTATGTAAGACACGTTGTTAATTATGTTGTTTATTTATGCGTTTTCAACTACTTTTTATCATTCAAATGCATTGACTTACATCAACAATTAAAATTTTAATAACAATATTATATTATGTGTTGACACAATTTTTTTAGAAAATTATAATCCAGTTCTTCATTAAACCAATTAGATAGTTTTTTTTGAAAAGAATCTAAAAATTTTGTAATCTCCAAAAAAAAAAATTATTAAGAATAAAATAAAGTACAAGGTGACTATTTATACATTTTAATGTAAGTCACCAATAAAAATGATATGATACATGTTTATGAAAAATAATTACAACAATCAACATAACATATAAAATTTAAAATGAACTCATACGAGTTTTATCAAATGTTAATAAAATATATGAAAACTTAAAAAAATCTAAAGAAGTTCACTAAATAAATTACTTAATTGTTTAATAATATTAGAATATATTTTTAGTGACAATAAATATTCATTATACTTTAATCAACTGAAGAATATATTATTTAAGAGTATTAATCAGTAAAATATAAACACTGCAATTTTGACAAACTTCTAAAAATTAGTAAGAGATACAGGTGAACTAATAAATCATCACAGTCCTCACATTAATTTATACTGCAATTATATCATTTAAAAGATATACATATATATATATATATGTAATATTATAGATCTCTTATATTTTTGCTTAATAAAAAATATTACTTAAAGCTGCTGAAAAATTTATATATATATTCTCTCTTTTCTTATATCTAACAAAAATGTTAATATTGTGTAAATTTATCAAAATATTTATTATGATTAAAACCTAAATCTAAACAATATACATATATGCATTTAAGAGAATTAAATTGAAGCATTTTCAATACATATAAACACACAATAACAATCTATTATACTTTCACTATAAACATTTGGTAAATATAAAGCAAAGTTAGACAGTGTACATATGAAATAATCTTTTATGTCATTGAACTAGAAAGATAAGTAAAAATGTTAATAACAGTATAATAGTAGTTAATATGCATAAAAAATTATAATATATTAAAATAAATTATGATTAATAAATAATATAAATATACCTATAAATATACATATACATATACATTTACCTATACAAACAAATAAACATCTTAATATTGGCTATTCAAGACATACAATTGTATAAAATTTTAAATAAAATAATAATAAATTATATTTTAAATATAATTAATATAAAAATTATATAAATAATTTATGTTTTTATTAATTAAATATAAAATAAAAATTAAGTATTAATACAATTCGCGCATAGAGCGAGTTGAAAATCTAGACTATTGAACGTGTCCACATAGGATGTTAAATAAGCAATCATATTATGACAAATCATTTTTTAATTTGCTAACAAAAAAATATTTTAAAAGAATACAAAAATTTCAAATAAAGACACTATGAACCGAAAAACATATATTTAAAAATGAGGACTTATATTATTTGAAGTGTCTAGAGAAAACTTAAAAGAGAAATACCTAAGGATAGCACTAAAAAAATTTTTGTCAAAAAATAACATTTGAGGAGAAAAATAATCAAAATAAATTTATTAAAGCGTGTAAATATAAATTTATACCCCAAGGGTTAAGTAATCTAGACTTAGAGTTTAGTATTATATAAAATTTAAGGCTATAAGTCATTGAAGGTGTCCACATAGGATGTTAAACAATCAATCATATTATGACAAATCATTTTTTTTAATATCTTATTTATAAAAATGTCGATTTTAACAAAATTGTATTATTTCAGTATAAATAGAAATAAATATCAAATAGAGTAAACTTACAAAAATAAAAACACTATATATAAGTTAACTTAATATATAACAAATTTTTGAAAATACTAACAAAAATAATAATTAATTTCAAAACACAAATTTTCAAACAATTATAACTAGATAAATTTAAAACACGTGACTTTCAAAATTTAGGTTATATATTATTGAAAATATTCACAAATAACATATGCTATATACAATTTGATGATATAAATCATTGAAAGTGTCCACATATTATTTTAAGTCACAAATAAAAGTATATTAATCACCTTTTCATTTCTTATTTTTAAAATTTGAAGATCTTCAAAAATTATCTCTTTCAAAATAGAAATCAATATTAAATTTAGTAAACAAAATAGAAATATCATCAATTGAGTCAGTTTGATATATAAACTAAATCTGTAGAATATTAACATAAATTTAACGAACAAAAAATTATTTTTAAAGAATACAATAATTTCAAATAAAGACACTATGAACCTAAAAACATATATTTAAAAATGAGGACTTATATTATTTGAAGTGTCTAGAGAGAATTTACAAAAAAAATACCTAAGGATAGCACTAAATTTTTTTTTTTCAAAAAAAATAGCATTTGAGGAGAAAAATAATCAAAATAAATTTTATTAAATGGTGTAAATATAAATTTATACCCCTAGGGTTAAGTAATCTAGACTTAGAGTTTAGTGTTATGAGTTGGGGTTTTGGAGGTGAGACTTAAAATTTTTAAAAATAAAAATTGAAAAATAGTTATTTGAGATAATTGCTCATTTACAAGTAACATTAATAATATACCAGCTGAGCATCCAAAATTGATATTTTAAATATACACTTAAGCGAATTATTTTAATCAAAATAAATTGAAAATAAAATAAGGTATAAAAAGAAAATGTTTTTTTTTATAAAAATAGATAACTTAATATATAAAATGAATATTTGAAAACTAAATATAACATTTTAACTAACAAAAAGAACATTTTTTGTAAAAGGAAGTCATTCTTTTTTTAAAAAAAACTTTCATATTCATGTATGTAAAATAAAATCAGTGTAAAAATATAAATTAACAGATATAAAAAATTTCTTAAGACTTAGCTTAGTATTATACCAACTTATAGAAAAATTTAAATAAAAAATTTAGCAAGAAATATTTTTATCCACAATCTTTCTAACGATTTTTTCTATTTTCTTTTAAAAATATTGACATATAATTTAAAATATCAACATCATGGTAGTTTAATATTTTCAAAAATCTTAAATTTCCAAAAATCATCTATCAGAATAAAATTTAAAATATATAATATAAAAATAGTAAAAATGAATTAATTTTGCATATATGTTAACTCTTTCAAAATTAATGTCTAAAATATTTAAAAAACTTATATCATACAGTATGCCAAGGCCTACAAATAGCATATATATCAAAATAAAAGGTATTTAATTTTAAAATATTTAAAGTAATCAAATAAATTAAAAAGGTAAACTGAAATTTAGTATTTATAATTTTCTTATTTATATTGTTATATCGGCTATTAAAAGTCATCAAATTTATATTAGATTGCACAATTTTCTTGAAAAATGATGTTTGATTTTATCTTTTTATCAAACCATTCTTGGTTTACAATAACTTTTATTAAAAATGATAGTAAAAATAATTCACTTATGTAAGACACATTGTTAATTATGTTGTTTATTTATGCTTTTTTCAACTACCTTTTATCATTCAAATGCATTGACATACATCAACAATTAAAATTTTAATAACAATACTATGTGTTGACACAATTTTTTTTTAGAAAATTATAATCCACTTCTTCATTAAACCAATTAGATAGTTTTTTTTGAAAAGAATCTAAAAATTTTGTAATCTACAAAAAGATCATTAAGAATAATATAAAGTACAAGGTGACTCTCTATACATTTTAATGTCAGCCACCAATAAAAATGATATCATCCATGTTTATGAAAAATAATTACAGCAATCAACATAACATGTAAAATTTAAAATGAACTCATACGAGTTTTATCAAAGAAATAGATTTGAAAAATAATGTTAATAAAATATATGAAAACTTAAAAAAAAATCTAAGGAAGTTCACCAAATAAACTACTTAAATGTTTAATAATATTTTAAAATAATAGTAATATTAGAATGTAGTTTCAGCGACAATAAATATTCATTATAATTTAATCAACTCAAGAATATATTATTTAAGAGTATTAATCAGTAAAATATAAACAATGCAATTTTGACAAACTTCTAAAAATTAGAAAAAGATACATGTGAACTAATAAATCATCATAGTTCTCACATTAATTTATACTGCAATTATATCAGTTAAAAGATATACATATATATATATATATAATATTATAGATCTCCTATATTTTTACTTAATAAAAAATATTACTTAACGCTGCTTAAAAATTTATATATTTATTGTCCCTTTTCTTATATCTAACAAAAAATTTTAATATTGTTTAAATTTATCAAAATATTTATTATGATTAAAACCTAAATCTAAACATTATACATATATGCATTTAAGAGAATTAAATTAAAACATTTTCAATACGTATAAGCACACAATAACTATCTAATAATTATACTTTCATTATAAAAATTTAGTAAATATAAAGCAAAGTTAGACAATGTACATATGAAATAATCATTTATGTCATTGAACTAGAAAGATAAGTAAAAAAATTAAGATAAAAGGGGTAATAACAGTATAGTAGTAGTTAATACGCATCAAAAATTATATTATTTTAAAATAAATTATGCTTAACAAATAATATAAATATGCCTATAAATATACTTATACATTTACC
This sequence comes from Moricandia moricandioides, assembly GCA_905132885.1. Lineage (NCBI taxonomy): Eukaryota > Viridiplantae > Streptophyta > Magnoliopsida > Brassicales > Brassicaceae > Moricandia > Moricandia moricandioides. Next base: position 84,219 of record CAJHQQ010000174.1, read on the forward strand.
TATACAAACAAAGAGACATCTTAATATTGGCTATTCAAGACATACAATTGTATAAAATTTAAAATGAAATAATAATAAATCATATTTTGAATCAAATTCACAGAAAAAAATATATAAATAATTTATCTTTTTATTATTTAAATATAAAATTAAAATTAATTATTAATACAAACTCGCACGTAGCACGAGTTGAAAATCTAGTTCTAATAAAACCATAATGAATCACGATGTCAGAAGCTTGATTTTGACTCATAAATCAGTGGAGAATCACCCTGATGTTAACTCAATATCATACGAGTTATGATGAAGAAGTTATTCCACTTTCCACCGAAGTTATTCTAGTTTACTATGTCTGAAGATTTGAAAATTTCTTATTGATTCTAACCATACCAGAATGAATCACGATATAAGAAGCTTCCTTTGGACACAAAAAAAAAAAATCAGTGATTAATCACCCTAAAGTTGAATCAATATCATAGGAGTTATGATGAAGAAGTTATCGTACTTTCTAATAAAACCATAATGAAATCACGATGTCAGAAGCTTGATTTTGACTCATTAATAAGTGGATAATCACCTTGAAGTTGAATCAATATTATAGGAGTTATGATGAAGAAGTTATCGTACTTTCAACTGAAGTGATTCGAGTTTACTCTGTTTGGAGATTTGACAATTTCTTCTTGATTCTAATAAAACCAGAATGAATCACGATGTCAGAAGCTTCATTTTGACTCATAAATCAGTAGAGAATCACCCTGAAGTTGAATCAATATCATACATGTTTAATGAGAAATTAATCCCACTTTCAACCGAAGTGATTCTAGTTTACTCTGTTTGGAGATTTGACAATTTCTTATTGATTCTAATTAAACCAGAACGAATAAAGATGTAGTAAGCTTCGTTTAGACACATAAATCAGTGATTAATGACCCTGAAGTTGAATCAATATCATAGGAGTTAAGATGAAGAAGTTATCCCACTATCAACTGAAGTGATTCCAGATTATCCTGTTTGGAGATTTGACAATTTGTTCTTCATTCTAATAAAACCAGAATGAATCACGATGTCAGAAGCTTGATTTTAAATCATAAATCAGTGGAGAATCACCCTCATGTTGAATCAATATCATACGAGTTATGATGAATAAGTTATCCCACTTTCAACCGAAGTTATTCTAGTTTACACTGTTTGGGGATTTGACAATTTCTTATTGATTCTAATCAAACCAGAATGAATCACGATGTAAGAACTTCATTTGGACACAAAAATCAGTGATTAATCACCCTGAAGTTAAATCAATATCATGGGAGTTATGTTGAAGAAGTTATCCCACTTTCAACCGAAGTGATTCCAGTTTACACAGTTTGGAGATTTGGTAATTTGTTCTTGTTTCTAATAAAACAAGAATTAATCACGATGTCAGAAGCTTGATTTTGACTCATAAATCACTGGAGAATCACCCTAATGTTGACTCAATATCATATGAGTTATGATGAAAAAGTTATCTCACTTTCAACCGAAGTGATTCTAGTTTACTCTGTTTGGAGATTTCACAATTTTTTATTGATTCTAATCAAACCAAAATGAATCACGATGTAAGAAGTTTCATTTGGACACACAAATCAGTGGCTAATCACCATGAAGTTGAATCAATATCATAGGAGTTATGATGAAACAGTTATCCCACTTTCAAACGAAGTGATTTCATATGACCCTGTTTGGAGCTTTGGCAATTTGTTCTTGATTATAAAAAAACCAGAAATAATCAAGATGTCAGATGCTTGATTTTGACTCATAAATCTGTGGAGAATCACCCTGCAGTTAAATCAATATCATAAGAGTTATGATGAAGAAGTTATCCCACTTTCAACCGAAGTGATTCGAGATGACCCTGTTTGGAGATTTGGCAATTTGTTCGTGATTATAATTAAACAAATATGAATCACGATGTCAGAAGCTTGATTTTGACTAATAAATCCCAGGATAATCACCCTGATGTTGAATCAATATCATACGAGTTATGATGAAAAAGTTATCCCACTTTCAACCGAAGTTATTATAGTTTACTCTATTTGGAGATTTGACAATTTCTTATTGATCCTAACCAAACCAGAATAAATCACGATGTAAGAAGCTTTGTTTGGACATACAAATGTGTGGCTAATCACCCTGAAGTTGAATCAATATCATAGGAGTCTTGATGAAGAACTTATCCTACTTTCAACCTAAGTTCTTCTAGTTTACTCTGTTTCGAGATTTGACAATATCTTATTGATTCTAACCAAACCAGAATGAATAAAGATTTCAGAATCTTGATTTTGACTCATAAATCAGTGGAGAATCACCCTCATGTTGAACCAATATCATACGAGTTATGATAGAGAAGTTATCCCACTTTCAACCGAAGTGATTCTAGTTTACTCTTTGTGGAGATTTGATAATTTCTTATTGATTCTAATCCAACCAGAATGAATCACGATGTAAGAAGCTTCATTTGGACACACAAATAAGTGGCTAATAACCGTAAAGTTGAATCAATATCATAGGAGTTATGATGAAGAAGTTATCTCACTTTCAACCGAAGTGATACCAGATTATTCTATTTGGAGATTTGGCAATCTGTTATTGATTCTAATAAAACCAAAATGAATCACGATATCAGAAGCTTGATTTTGACTCATAAATAAGTAGAGAATCACCCTGATGTTGAATCAGTATCATACGAGTTTTGATGAAGAAGTTATCCCACTTTTAACCGATGTGATTCTAGTTTACTCTGTTTGGAGATTGGACAATTTCTTATTGACTCTAATCAAACCAGAAAGAATCATGATGTAAGAAGCTCCTTTTAGACATTAAATTCAGTGGTTAATCACTCTGAAGTTAAATCAATATCATAGGAGTTATGATGAAGAAGTTATCCCATTTTCTATCAAAGTGATTCCAGATTAACTTGTTTGGAGATTTAGCAATTTGTTCTTGATTCTAATAAAACCAAAATGAATCACGATTTCAGAAGCTTGATTTTTACCCATAAATCAGTGGCTAATCACCCTGAATTTGAATCAATATCATAGGAGTTATGATGAAGAAGTTATCCCACTTTCAACCGAAGTGATTCCAGTTTATCCTGTTTGGAGATTTGGCAATTTGTTCTTGATTATAATAAAACCAGAATGAATCACGATGTCAGGAGCTTGATTTTAACTCATAAATCACTGGATAATCACCCTGATGTTGAATCAATATCATACGAGTTATGATGAAAAAGTTATCCCACTTTCAACCGAAGTTATTATAGTTTACTCTATTTGGAGATTTGACAATTTCTTATTGATCCTAACCAAACCAGAATAAATCACGATGTAAGAAGCTTTGTTTGGACATACAAATGTGTGGCTAATCACCCTGAAGTTGAATCAATATCATAGGAGTCTTGATGAAGAACTTATCCTACTTTCAACCTAAGTTCTTCTAGTTTACTCTGTTTCGAGATTTGACAATATCTTATTGATTCTAACCAAACCAGAATGAATAAAGATTTCAGAATCTTGATTTTGACTCATAAATCAGTGGAGAATCACCCTCATGTTGAACCAATATCATACGAGTTATGATAAAGAAGTTATCCCAATTTCAACCGAAGTGATTCTAGTTTACTCTTTTTGGAGATTTGACAATTTCTTATTGATTCTAATCAAACCAGAATGAATCAAGATGTAAGAATCTTCATTTGGACACACAAATCAGTGGTAATCACCCTGAAGTTGAATCAATATCATAGGAGTTATGATGAAGAAATTATCCCACTTTCAACCGAAGTGATTCCTGTTTACCCTGTTTGGAGATTTGACAATTTGTTCTTGATTCTAATAAAAACAGAATGAATCACGATGTCAGGAGCTTTATTTTGACTTATACATCACTGGATAATCACCCTGATGTTGGATCAATATCATACGAGTTATGATGAAAAAGTTATCCCACTTTCAACTGAAGTTATTATAGTTTACTCTATTTGGAGATTTGACAATTTCTTTGTGACAGCCTGTCCCGCAGACCCAGACTCACAGCCCTGCAGGGCACCGACCCTAACCCCTCCCCTGTGATACAACCTGCCCGAAATCACCCATAGGCCTCGGCTCACAAGCTGTCACCAATTGAGCTGCAGGTCAATTGGTGACAGCTTGTCCTGTGGGAGAGTTGTTAAAAGGTGAGGTCTTGGGTTCGAGTAACGCCAAGTGCACCAATAACCTACCGGTGGATGTGGAGGCGTTTCCTCCCACGGTGAGGGGTTAGGGTCGGTGCCCTGCAGGGCTGTGAGTCAGGGTCCGAGGGACAGGCTGTCACATTCTTATTGATCCTAACCAAACCAGAATAAATCACGATGTAAGAAGCTTCGTTTTGGACATAAAAATGAGTGGCTAATCACCCTGAAGTTGAATCAATATCATAGGAGTTATGATAAAGAACTTATCCTACTTTCAACCTAAGTGCTTCTAGTTTGCTCTGTTTCGAGATTTGACAATATCTTATTGATTCTAACCAACAAGAATGAATAAAGATTTCAGAAGCTTGATTTGGACTTATAAATCAGTGGAGAATCACCCTCATGTTGAATCAATATCATACGAGTTATGATAAAGAAGTTATCCCACTTTCAACCGAAGTGATTCTAGTTTACTCTTTGTGGAGATTTGACAATTTCTTATTGATTCTAATCAAACCAGAATGAATCAAGATGTAAGAATCTTCTTTTGGACACACAAATCAGTGGTAATCACCCTGAAGTTGAATCAATATCATAGGAGTTATGATGAAGAAATTATCCCACTTTCAACCGAAGTGATTCCTGTTTACCCTGTTTGGAGATTTGACAATTTGTTCTTGATTCTAATAAAAACAGAATGAATCACGATGTCAGGAGCTTTATTTTGACTTATACATCACTGGATAATCACCCTGATGTTGGATCAATATCATACGAGTTATGATGAAAAAGTTATCCCACTTTCAACTGAAGTTATTATAGTTTACTCTATTTGGAGATTTGACAATTTCTTTGTGACAGCCTGTCCCGCAGACCCAGACTCACAGCCCTGCAGGGCACCGACCCTAACCCCTCCCCTGTGATACAACCTGCCCGAAATCACCCATAGGCCTCGGCTCACAAGCTGTCACCAATTGAGCTGCAGGTCAATTGGTGACAGCTTGTCCTGTGGGAGAGTTGTTAAAAGGTGAGGTCTTGGGTTCGAGTAACGCCAAGTGCACCAATAACCTACCGGTGGATGTGGAGGCGTTTCCTCCCACGGTGAGGGGTTAGGGTCGGTGCCCTGCAGGGCTGTGAGTCAGGGTCCGAGGGACAGGCTGTCACATTCTTATTGATCCTAACCAAACCAGAATAAATCACGATGTAAGAAGCTTCGTTTTGGACATAAAAATGAGTGGCTAATCACCCTGAAGTTGAATCAATATCATAGGAGTTATGATAAAGAACTTATCCTACTTTCAACCTAAGTGCTTCTAGTTTGCTCTGTTTCGAGATTTGACAATATCTTATTGATTCTAACCAACAAGAATGAATAAAGATTTCAGAAGCTTGATTTTGACTTATAAATCAGTGGAGAATCACCCTCATGTTGAACCAATATCATACGAGTTATGATAAAGAAGTTATCCCACTTTCAACCGAAGTGATTCTAGTTTACTCTTTGTGGAGATTTGACAATTTCTTATTGATTCTAATCAAACCTGAATGAATCATGATGTAAGAAGCTTCATTTGGACACACAAATAAGTGGCTAATCACCCTAAAGTTGAATCAATATCATAGGAGTTATGATGAAGAAGTTATACCACTTTCAACCGAAGTGATACCAGATTACTCTATTTGGAGATTTGGCAATCTGTTATTGATTCTAATAAAACCAAAATTAATCACGATGTCAGAAGCTTGATTTTGACTCATAAATAAGTAGAGAATTACCCTGATGTTGAATCAGTATCATACGAGTTTTGATGAAGAAGTTATCCCACTTTTAACCGATGTGATTTACTCTGTTTGGAGATTGGACAATTTCTTATTGACTCTAATCAAACCAGAAAGAATCATGATGTAATAAGCTTCGTTTGGACATAAAATTTAGTGGTTAATCACCCTGCAGTTAAATCAATATAATAGGAGTTATGATGAAGAAGTTATCCCATTTTCTATCAAAGTAATTCCAGATTAACTAGTTTGGAGATTTAGCAATTTGTTCTTGATTCTAATAAAACTAAAATGAATCACGATTTCAGAAGCTTGATTTTTACTCATAAATCAGTGGCTAATCGCCCTGAATTTGAATCAATCATAGGAGTTATGATGAAGAAGTTATCCCACTTTCTACCAAAGTTATTATAGTTTACTCTATTTGGAGATTTGACAATTTCTTATTGATCCTAACCAAACCAGAATAAATCACGATGTAAGAATCTTCGTTTGAACATACAAATGTGTTGCTAATCACCCTGAAGTTGAATCAATATCATAGGAGTTATGACGAAGAACTTATCCTACTTTCAACCTAAGTGCTTCTAGTTTACTCTGTTTCGAGATTTGACAATATCTTATTGATTCTAACCCAACCAGAATGAATAAAGATTTCAGAAGCTTGATTTTGACTCATAAATCAGTGGACAAACACCCTCATGTTGAACCAATATCATACGAGTTATGATAAAGAAGTTATCCCACTTTCAACCGAAGTGATTCTAGTTTACTCTTTGTGGAGATTTGACAATTTCTTATTGATTCTAATCAAACCAGAATGAATCAAGATGTAAGAATCTTCATTTGGACACACAAATCAGTGGCTAATCACCCTGAAGTTGAATCAATATCCTAGGAGTTATGATGATGAAGTTATCTCACTTTCAACCGAAGTGATATCAGATTACTCTATTTGGAGATTTGGCAATCTGTTATTGATTATAATAAAATCAAAATGACTCACGATGTCAGAAGCTTGATTTTGACTCATAAATAAGTAGAGAATCACCCTGATGTTGAATCACTATCATACGAGTTTTGATGAAGAAGTTATCCCACTTTTAACCGATGTGATTCTAGTTTACTCTGTTTGGAGATTGGACAATTTCTTATTGACTCTAATCAAACCAGAAAGAATCATGATGTAAGAAGCTTCGTTTGGACATAAAATTCGGTGGTTAATCACCATGAAGTTAAATCAATATCATATGAGTTATGATGAAGAAGTTATCCCATTTTCTATCAAAGTGATTCTAGATTAACTTGTTTGGAGATTTAGCAATTTTTTCTTGATTCTAATAAAACCAAAACGAATCACGATGTCAGAAGCTTGATTTTTACTCATAAATCAGTGGATAATCACCCTGATGTTGAATCAATATCATACGTGTTATGGTGAAGAAGTTATCCCACTTTCAACCGAAGTTATTTTACTTTGTTTGGAGATTTGACAATTTCTTATTGATTCTAATCAACAAGAAGGAATCACGATGTAAGAAGCTTCGTTTGTACACACAAATCAGTGGCTAATCCCCCTGAAGTTGAATCAATATCATAGGAGTTATGATGAAGAAGTTATCCCACGTTTCAAACGAAGTGATTCCAGTTTATCCTGTTTGGAGATTTGGCAATTTGTTCTTGATTCCAATAAAACCAGAATGAATCAAGATGTCAGAAGCTTGAGTTTGACTCATAAATCAGTGGAGAATCACCCTCATGTTGAATCAATATCACACGAGTTATGATGAAGAAGTTATCCCACTTTCAACCGAAGTGATTCTAGTTTACTCTTTTTGGAGATTCGACAATTTCTTATTGAGTCTAATCAAACCAGAATGAATTAAGGTGTAAGAAGCATCATTTGGACACACAAATCAGTGGCTAATCACCCTGAAGTTGAATCAATATCATAGGAGTTACGATGAAGAAGTTATCCCACTTTCAACAGAAGTGATTCCAGTTTATCATGTTTGGAGATTTGACAATTTGTTCTTGATTCTAATAAAACCAGAATGAATCACGATGTCAGAAGCTTGATTTTAACTCATAAATCACTGGATAATCACCCTGATGTTGAATCAATATCATAGAATATTCATTCTGGTTTGGTTAGAATCAATAAGAAGACAATTTCTTATTGATTCTAATCAGATCAGAGTGAATCACGATGTCAGAAGCTTGATTTTGACTCATAAACCAGTTGAAAATCATCATGATGTTGAATCAATATCATACAAGTTATAATGAAGAAGCTATCCTACTTTCAACCGATGTGATTCTAGTTTACTCTTTTTGGAGATTTGACAATTTCTTTGTGATTCTAATCAAACCAGAATGAATCACGATGTAAGAAGCTTTTTTGTACACAGAAATCAGTGGCTAATCCCCCTGAATTTGAATCAATATCATAGGACTTATGATGAAGAAGTTATCCCACTTTCAACCAAAGTGATTCCAGTTTACCATGTTTGGAGATTTGACAATTTGTTCTAGATTCTAATAAAACCAGAATGAGTCAAGATGTCAGAAGCTTGATTTTGAATCATTAATCAGTGGAGAATCACCCTCATGTTGAATCAATATCATACGAGTTATGATGAAGAAGTTATCCTACTTTCACCGAAGTTATTCTAGTTTACTCTGTTTGGAGATTTGACAATTTCTTATTGATTCTAATCAAACCAGAACGAATCACTATGTAAGAAGCTTCGTTTGGATATACAAATCAGTGGTTAATCACCCTGAAGTTAAATCAATATCATAGGAGTTATGATGAAGAAGTTATCCCACTTCCTATCGAAGTTATTCCAGATTATCCTGTTTGGAGATTTGACAATTTGTTCTTGATTCTAATAAAACCAAAATGATTCACGATGTCAGAATCTTGATTTTGACTCACTAATCAAAGGAGAATTATCCTGATGTTGAATCAATATCATACGAGTTATAATTAAGAAGTTATCCTACTTTCAACCGAAGTGATTATAGTTTACTCTTTTTGGAGATTTGACAAGTTCTTTGTGATTCTAATCAAACCAGAATGAATCACGATGTAAGAAGTTTCATTTGGATCAATATCATCGGAGTTATGATGAAGATGTTATCCCACTTTCAACCGAAGTGATTTTAGTTTGCTCTTTTTGGACGTTTGACAATTTCTTATTGATTCACGATGTAAGAAGCTTTTTTGTACACACAAATCAGTGGCTAATCCCCCTGAATTTGAATCAATATCATAGGACTTATGATGAAGAAGTTATCCCACTTTGAACCAAAGTGATTCCAGTTTATCATGTTTGGAGATTTGACAATTTGTTCGTGGTTCTAATAAAACCAGAATGAATCAAGATGTCAGATGCTTGATTTTGACTCATTAAACAGTGGAAAATCACCCTCACATTGAATCAATATCATACAAGTTATGATGAAGAACTTATCCCACTTTCAATCGAAGTTATTTTAGTTTACTCTGTTTGGAGATTTGACAATTTCTTATTGATTCTAATCAAACCAGAATGAATCACTATGTAAGAAGCTTCGTTTGGCTACACAAATCAATGGTTAATCACCCTAAAGTTAAATCAATATCATAGGAGTTATGATGAAGAATTTATCCCACTTTTTATCGAAGTGATTCCAGATTACTCTGTTTGGAGATTTGGCAATTTGTTCTTGATTCTAATAAAACCAAAATGAATCACGATGTCAGAATCTTGATTTTGTCTCACCAATCATTGTAGAATAACCCTGATGTTGAATGAATATGATACGAGTTATGATGAAGAACTTATCCCACTTTCAATCGAACTTATTCTAGTTTACTCTGTTTAAAGATTTGACAATTTCTTATTGATTCTAATCAAATCAGAATGAATCACGATGTCAGAAGCTTGATTTTGACTCATAAACCAGTGGAGAATCATACTGATGTTGAATCAATATCATACGAGTTATGATGAAGAAGTTATCCTACTTTCAACCGAAGTGATTTTAGTTTACTCTTTTTGGAGATTTGACAATTTCTTTGTGATTCTAATCAAACCAGAATGAATCACGATGTAAGAAGCTTTATTTGGAAATAAAAATCAGTTACTAATCACCATGAAGTTGAATCAATATCGTAGGAGTTATGATGAAGAAGTTATCCCTCTTTCAACCGAAGTGATTTTAGTTTGGTCTTTTTGGAGATTTGACACTTCCTTATTGATTCAAGATGTAAGAAGCTTTTTTGTACACACAAATCAGTGGCTAATCCCCCTGAATTTGAATCAATATCATAGGACTTATGATGAATAAGTTATCCCACATTCAATCAAAGTGATTCCAGTTTACCCTGTTTGGAGATTTGAAAATTTGTTCTTGATTCTAATACAACCAGAATTAATCAAGATGTCAGAAGCTTGATTTTGACTCATTAATCAGTGGAGAATCACCCTCATGTTGAATCAATATCATACGAGTTATGATGAAGAAGTTATTCCACTTTCAACGGAAGTTATTCTAGTTTAGTCTGTTTGGAGATTTGACAATTTCTTATTGATTCTAATCAAACCAGAAGGAATCACTATGTAAGAAGCTTCGTTTGAATATACAAATCAGTGGTTAATCACCCTGAAGTTAAATCAATATCATAGGAGTTATGATGAAGAACTTATCCCACTTTCTATCGAAGTTATTCCAGATTATCCTGTTTGGAGATTTGACAATTTGTTCTTGATTCTAATAAAACCAAAATGAATCAAGATGTCAGAATCTTGATTTTGACTCACTAATCAGTGGAGAATCATCCTGATGTTGAATCAATATCATACGAGTTATAATGAAGAAGTTATCCTACTTTCAACCGAAATTATTATAGTTTGCTCATTTTGGAGATTTGACAATTTCTTTGTGTTTCTAATCAAACCAGAATGAATCACGATGGAAGAAGCTTCATTTGGATCAATATCATCGGAGTTATGATGAAGAAGTTATCCCACTTTCAACCGAAGTGATTTTTAGTTTGCTCTTTTTGGACATTTGACAATTTCTTATTGATTCACGATGTAAGAAGCTTTTTTGTACACACAAATCAGTGGCTAATCCCCTTGAATTTGAATCAATATCATAGGACTTATGATCAAGAAGTTATCCCACTTTCAACCAAAGTGATTCTAGTTTATCCTGTTTGGAGATTTGGTAATTTATTCTTGGTTCTAATAAAACCAGAATGAATCAAGATGTCAGAAGCTTGATTTTGACTCATTAATCAGTGAACAATCACCCTCACATTGAATCAATATCATACAAGTTATGATGAAGAACTTATCCCACTTTCAACCTAAGTTATTCTAGTTTACTCTGTTTGGAGATTTGATAATATCTTATTGATTATAATCAAACCAGAATGAATCACTATGTAAGAAGCTTCGTCTGGCTATACAAATCAGTGGTTAATCACCCTGAAGTTAAATCAATATCATAGGAGTTATTATGAAGAAGTTATCCCACTTTCTATCGAAGTGATTCTAGATTACCCTGTTTGGAGATTTGGCAATTTGTTCTTGATTCTAATAAAACCAAAATGAATCACGATGTTAGAATCTTGATTTTGTCTCACTAATCAGTGGAGAATAACCCTGATGTTGAATGAATATCATACGAGTTATGATGAAGAACTTATCCCACTTTCAATCGAAGTTATTCTAGTTTACTCTGTTTAAAGATTTGACAATTTCTTATTGATTCTAATCAAATCAGAATGAATCACGATGTCAGAAGCTTGATTTTGACTCATAAACCAGTGGAGAATCATCCTGATGTTGAATCAATATCATACGAGTTATGATGAAGAAGTTATCCTACTTTCAATCGAAGTGATTCTAGTTTACTCTTTTTGGAGATTTGACAATTTCTTTGTGATTCTAATCAAACCAAAATGAATCACAATGTAAGAAGCTTTATTTGGAAACACAAATCAGTGGCTAATCCCCCTGAATTTGAATCAATATCATAGGACTTATGATGAATAAGTTATTCCACTTTCAACCAAAGTGATTCCAGTTTACCCTGTTTGGAGATTTGACAATTTGTTCTTGATTCTAATAAAACAAGAATGAATCAAGATTTCAGAAGCTTGATTTTGACTCATTAATCAGTGGAGAATCACTCTCATGTTGAATCAATATCACACGAGTTATGATGAAGAAGTTATCCCACTTTTAACCGAAGTGATTCTAGTTTACTCTTTTTGGAGATTTGACAATTTCTTATTGATTCTAATCAAACCAGAATGAATCAAGATGTAAGAAGCATCATTTGGACACAAAAACCAGTGGCTAATCACCCTGAAGTTGAATCAATATCATAGGAGTTAGGATGAATAATTTATCCCACTTTCAACCGAAGTGATTCCAAATTACTCTGTTTGGAGATTTGGCAATTTGTTCTTGATTCTAATAAAACCAAAATGAATCACGATGTTATAAGCTTGATTTTAAATCAGTGGATAATAAACCTGATAATGAATATCATACGAGTTATGATGAATAACTTATCCCACTTTCAATCGAAGTTATTCTAGTTTACTCTGTTTAAAGATTTGACAATTTCTTATTGATTCTAATCATACCAGAATGAATCACAAAGTAAGAAACTTCCTTTGGACAAAATAAATCAGTGGTTAATCACCCAGATGTTGCATCAATATCATTGGAGTTAAGATGATGAAGTTATCTCACTTTCAACCGAAGTGATTCCAGATGACCCTGTTTGGAGATTTGGCAATTTGTTCATGATTCTAATAAAACCAAAATGAATCACGAGGTCAGAAGCTTGATTTTGACTAATAAATCAAAGGATAATCACTATGATGTTGAATCAATATCATACGTGTTATGATGAAGAAGTTATCCCACTTTCAACCGAAGTTATTCTAGTTTACTCTGTTTGAAGATTTGACAATTTCTTATTGATTCTAATCATACCAGAATGAATCATGATGTAAGAAGCTTCCTTTGGACACACAAATCTGTGATTAATCACCCTGAAGTTTTATCAATATCATAAGAGTTATTGTGAAGAAGTTATCTCACTTTCAATTGAAGTGATTCCAGATTACCATGTTTGGAGATTTGGCAATTTGTTCTTGATTAATAAATCCAAAATGAATCACGATGTCATAATCTTGATTTTGAATCATAAATCAGTGGAGAATCAACCTCATGTTGAATCAATATCATACGACTTATGATGAAGAAGTTATCCCACTTTCAACCGAAGTGATTCTAGTTTACACTGGTTGGAGATTTAACATTTTTTTTATTGATTCTAATCAAACCAGAATGAATCACGATGTAAAAAGCTTCGTGTGGACACACAAATCAGTGCCTAATCCCCCTGAAGTTGAATCAATATCATAGGGGTTATGATGAAGAAGTTATCTCACTTCCAAGCAAAGTGATTCCAGATTACCCTGTTTTGAGATTTGGCAATTAGTTATTGGTTCTAAAAAAAACCCAAAATGAATCACGATGTAAGAATCTTGATTTTTACTCGCTAATCAGTATAGAATAACCCTGATGTTGAATCAATATCATAGGAGTTATGATGAAGAAGTTATCCCACTTTCAACCGAAGTGATTCTAGATTATCCTGTTTGGAGATTTGACAATTTGTTTTTGATTATAATAAAACCAAAAATGAATCACGATTTCAGAATCTTGATTTTGACTCATAACTCTGTGGAGAATCACACTTATGTTGAATCAATATCATACAAGTTATGATGAAGAAGTTATCCCACTTTCAACCGAAGATATTCTAGTTTACTCTGTTTGGAGATTTCACAATTTCTTATTGATTTTAATCAAACCAGAATGAATCACGATGTAAGAAGTTTCATTTGGACACACAAATAAGTGGCTAATCACCCTGAAGTTGAATCAATATCATAGAAGTTATGATGAAGATGTTATCCCACTTTCAACCTAAATGATTCCAGATTACTCTGTTTGGAGATTTGACAATTTTTTCTTGATTCTAATAAAACCAAAATGAATCACGATATCAGAAGTTTGATTTTGACTCATAAATCAGTGGATAATCACCGTGATGTTGAATCAATATCATACGAATTATGATGAAGAACTAATCCCACTTTAAACCAAAGTTTATCTAGTTTACTCTGTTTGAAGATTTGACAATTTCTTATTGATTCTAATCACACCAGAATGAATCACGAAGTAAGAAACTTCTTTTGGAAAAAGAACTCAGTGGTTAATCACCCTGACGTTGCATCAATATCATAAGAGTTATGATGAAGAAGTTATCCCACTTTCAACCGAAGTGATTCGAGATGACCCTGTTTGGAGATTTGGCAATTTGTTCGTGATTATAATTAAACAAATATGAATCACGATGTCAGAAGCTTGATTTTGACTAATAAATCCCAGGATAATCACCCTGATGTTGAATCAATATCATACGAGTTATGATGAAGAAGTTATCTCACTTTCAACCGAAGTTATTCTAGTTTACTCTGTTTGAAGATTTGATAATTTCTTATTGATTCTAATCATACCAGAATGAATCATGATGTAATAAGCTTTCTTTGGACACACAATTGAAGTAATTCCAGTTTACCCTGTTTGGAGATTTGGCAATTTGTTCTTGATTGCAATAAAACCAGAATGAATCAAGATGTCAGAAGCTTGATTTTGACTCATAAATCAGTGGAGAATCACCCTCATGTTGAATCAATATCATACGAGTTATGATGAAGAAGTTATCCCACTTTCAACCGAAGTGATTCTAGTTTACCTTGTTGGAGATTTAACATTTTTTTATTGATTCTAATCAAACCAGAATGAATCACGATGTAAGAAGCTTTGTGTGGACACAAAAATCAGTGGCTAATCCCCCTGAAGTTGAATCAATATCATAGGAGTTATGATGAAGAAGTTATCCCACTTTCAACCGAAGTGATTCTAGATTACTCTGTTTGGAGATTTGGAAAACTGTTCTTTATTCTAATAAAACCAAAATGAATCACGATGTCAGAAGCTTGATTTTTGACTCATAAATCAGTGGAGAATCTCCCTGATTTCTAATCAATATCATACGAGTTATGATGAAGAAGTTATCCCACTTTCAACCGAACTGATTCTTGTTTACTCTTTTTGTAGATTTGACAATTTCTTATTGATTCTAATCAAACCAGAATTAATCACGATTTAAGAAGCTTCGTTTATACACAAAAAATCCGTGGTGAATCCCCCCGAAGTTGAATCAATATCATAGGAGTTATGATGAAGAAGTTATCCCACTTTCAAACGAAGTGATTCCATTTTTTCCTGTTTGGAGATTTGGCAATTTGTTCTTGATTCTAATAAAACCAGAATGTATGAAGATGTCAGAAGCTTGATTTTGAATCATAAATCAGTGGAAAATCAACCTCATGTTGAATCAATATCATACAAGTTATGATGAAGAAGTTTTCCCACTTTCAACTGAAGTGATTCTAATTTACTTTGTTCGGAGATTTGAGAATTTCTTATTAATTCTAGTCAAACCAGAATGAATCATCATGTAAAAAGCTTTTTTGGACATATAAATCAGTGGTTAATCACCTTGAAGCAGAATCAATATCATAGGAGTTATGATGAAGCAGTTATCCCACTTTCAACCGAAGTGATTCCAGTTTACCCTGTTTGGAGATTTGGCACTTTGTTCTTAATTCTAATAAAACGAGAATGAATTACGATGTCAAAAGCTTGATTTTCTCTCAAAAATCAGTGAAGAATCACCCTTATGTTGAATCATTATCACACGAGTTATGATGAAGAAATTATCCCACTTTCAACTAAAGTGATTGTAGTTTACTCTGTTTGGAGATTTGACTATTTCTTATTGATTCTAATCAAACCAGAATGAATCACGATATAAGAAGCTTCATTTGGACAAAAAAATCAGTGGCTAATCACCCTTAAGTTGAACCAATATCATAGGAGTTATGATGAAGAAATTATCCCACTTTCAACCGAAGTGATTCCAGTTTACCCTATTTGGAGATTTTTCTATTTGTTCTTGATTCTAATAAAACCAGAATGAATCACGATGTCAGAATCTTAATTTTGACTCATATATCAGTGGAGAATCACTCTAATGTTTAATCAATACCATATGAGTTATGATGAAGAAGTTATTCCACTTTCAACTAATGTGATTCTAGTTTACTCTGTTTGGAGATTTGACAATTTCTTATTGATTCTAATTAAACCAGAACGAATAAAGATGTAGTAAGCTTCGTTTAGACACATAAATCAGTGATTAATGACCCTGAAGTTGAATCAATATCATAGGAGTTAAGATGAAGAAGTTATCCCACTATCAACTGAAGTGATTCCAGATTATCCTGTTTGGAGATTTGACAATTTGTTCTTCATTCTAATAAAACCAGAATGAATCACGATGTCAGAAGCTTGATTTTAAATCATAAATCAGTGGAGAATCACCCTCATGTTGAATCAATATCATACGAGTTATGATGAAGAAGTTATCCCACTTTTAATCGAAGTTATTTTATTTTACTCTGTTTGGAGATTTGACAATTTCTTATTGATTCTAATCAAATCAGAATGAATCATCAAGTAACAAGGTTTGTTTGGACATATAAATCAGTGGTTAATCACCCTGAAGATAAATCTGTTGAGATGAAGCAATAATAAACAAGGAGAATGGATGGATTTGAAATAAACAAGTTTGGAGGTGCCTTAAGAATCAAGGTTGTCCGTACAACCTAAAAAATACCTTCAGGTGCAAGCCATCCATCTGCCTTGTCCAAAGAGACCTAAGAGACCTAAGAATACTTATTTAAATGGTCTCATGTCGGAAGAAGAAGCAGGGATCCGTTGGAGAGGGTGTGGACCAGAGATCACATGTTTTGCTAAGGCTTAGTACATGTCATTTTCAGTCTGAACCAACCAGACCTATCTCCGCTTTGTTTATTCTTTTCCTTGGCAACTTTTACCCTTTGTTTGTCTTTAAATACTTT
This sequence comes from Moricandia moricandioides, assembly GCA_905132885.1. Taxonomy (NCBI): domain Eukaryota; kingdom Viridiplantae; phylum Streptophyta; class Magnoliopsida; order Brassicales; family Brassicaceae; genus Moricandia; species Moricandia moricandioides. The sequence continues at coordinate 101,282 of CAJHQQ010000174.1, forward strand.
GTATCACGTTCCACAATAAGGCAAGGGGATAAAATATGATTCTTCTTCCCTAAACTCTCTCCCTCTCTCTCAAGAAAAGCTCTCCTCTCTCTTTTGCTGTTCTTCATGTTCTTGAGACAGTTTCTTCATTTCTTGGTTGAATCTCTCTCTATTTCTCTCAAATCTCACATGGTATCAGAGCATTAAAGCTCTTGACACCTTATTCTCTCCATTCTCACTTAGTTCTTCCGCAAAACACTCGGTTTCTTCCCGTTCTTCGAATTTTCCCTTTTCTTCATTTCAAATTTCTTCACTGGTTCTTCAGTTCCTAAGCTGGTTCATCTCAAATAACCACTTGTTTTCTTCATTCTCCTTCATTTTCTTCTCTTTTTAGTTCAAAATTCAAGTTTCTTCCTTCTGGAATTCTTATTTCAGTTCGAAAACTTTGGTTCATCCTTTTATCCACTGGACAAAAGCTCTTCAAGATGGAGAATGCTAAACTAGTGGCTATACCAGTGACCCTAACTGGGGTAAAATATCTGTTGTGGTCAAGGTTGGCCAAGACAGCTCCTGGAGGAAGGGGCTTATGAGAACATGTTTCCAGTGGAGAAGCTCGAACAAAAATCATCCAAGATAAAGATGGTGGAGAGATGGTGGTTGCTGTCGACAGTAAATGGGGTCAGGAGGATCTCATGGTACTGTCTATCATCCAAAACAGTCTGGAACCATCTATCATGGAAGCTTACTCATACTGTGAGAGCTCCAAAGAGTTGTGGGATACACTACAAAAGGTGTATGGTAACATTTCAAACCTGAGTAGAGTCTTTGAAGTCAAGAAGGCCATCAACTCTCTTCACCAGGAAAGCATGGACTTCAACCAACACTTTGGCAAGTTCAGAGCATTGTGGGCTGAGTTGGAAATGCTTAGACCATCTACTGTGGATCCTACTGTCCTGAATGATAGGCGAGAGCAAGACAAGGTCTTTCCCTTGTTGCTTACCCTAAATCCAGGATACAATGATTTGATCAAACACATGTTGAGAGCAGAGAAACTTCCCTCTCTGGAAGAGGTGTGTGCTCAAATCCAGAAGGAGCAAGGCTCAATGGGGCTCTTTGGAGGCAAAGGGGAACTTGTATTAGCAAACCAGGCTGAAGGTGTGGCAAACAGAAGCTCCTACAAGCACAAAGACAAGAAGATATGGGTCTGTGACCACTGCAAGAAGAAAGGCCATGGAAAGGACAAATGTTGGATCCTCCACCCTCATCTCAAACCTCAGAAGTTTAGGACACCATACACTGATGCAAGAGCCAACTTTTCTGGTGATATGAGTGAACCACCTATTCCAGGGACCATGCGCTCTAGCAATGTAGCTGGTGAGGGAAAGGCGTTAGCATCCAGTAGCAGGTCAACCTTGAGGAACACTCAAGATGAAGCCATCAAGCGATCTGACATTGAGGCTCTCATCAAACTCCTCAAGGACAACTCTGGTAACACACTTGGTACCTCTTTACATGCTTCAACTAGTGGTATCTCCTTGAATGCTTTATCTGGTTGTGAATTGACAAATAGCCATCACATGATTAGTGATCTCAACTTGATTAAAAACATTGTTCCTGCCTTAGGGAATGTTATGATTGCTAATGGAGAAAGGGTACAAATTAAAGGAATAGGTGACCTTAGGTTGTTTAATAAGGATTCTAAAGCCTTTTATATGCCTAGTTTCACCTCTAATCTGTTATCAGTTAAGAAGGCCACTCATGACTTGAATTGCAGTGTTACTTTCACTCCTAATGATGTCTACTTTCAGGATATTGAAACTAGTAGGTTGCTTGGCAAAGGTGTGACCAAGGGAGACTTGTACTTACTTGAAGACACCAAGCTTCCAGTCGATTTACCTGATGCATTAAATTCAAGTTTTAATTTCCCTAAAGATGTAATGTGGCATGCTAGATTAGGACATCCCCATTCTCGTGCTTTGAACATCATGTTGCCTAGTATTTCATTTCAAAAAGATTGTGAAGCCTGTATCTTAGGAAAACATTGCAAAACAGTGTTTCCTAAATCTAGTACAATCTATGAAAGTTGCTTTGATTTAATTCACTCTGATGTGTGGACTGCTCCTTATGCATCTAGAAAACATCATAGGTATTTTGTGACATTCATAGATGAGAAATCAAAATATACATGGATCACTCTGCTGCAATCAAAAGATAGGGTGTTAGATGCATTCATAAACTTTCAAACTTATGTCTCTAACCATTACAATGCGAAGATAAAAAAATTTAGATCAGATAATGGAGGAGAGTACACCAGCAATGCATTCAAGCAACACTTAGCAAAACATGGAGTGATCCATCAAACTAGCTGTCCATATACTCCACAGCAAAATGGCATGGCTGAGAGAAAGAATAGACACCTTATGGAGGTGGCCAGGAGTATGATGTTCCATAAAAATGTACCTAAGAGGTTTTGGGGGGATGCTGTGATGACAGCATGTTACTTGATCAATAAAATCCCTACCAAAGTCCTTGAAGACCAGTCTCCACATGAGGTATTCAACAGATATAGACCATATATAGATCACCTTCGGGTATTTGGGTGCTTGTGCTTTGTTTTACTTCCAGGAGAACAAAGGAACAAGCTTGAACCAAAGAGCACCAGGGCCATGTTCATCGGCTACTCACCTCACCAAAAGGGATACAAGTGTTTTTCACCAGAAACCATGAGGGTTCTTATCTCTAGAGATGTGAGGTTTGTTGAGTCCAGAGGCTACTATGAAGAGAAGAGTTGGGATGAGGTGAAAGATCTATCCAAATCAACCTCAGATAGAGCTGAAAATTTGAGGAGAGTAATGGAAAGTCTAGGCATCTGTATACCAAAGGAGAATGTTGTAACTGAGGATGCACCAAGACAAGACTACCAGACACCAGCAAATGAAGGATCACTTGAGGACTCTGAAAATGAAGCTGTTGAGGTTACTCACCTTGATCCTGAAGGGGGAAACCAGCATGAACCTCAACAAGGTTGCCAGCATGAACCACAACAAGGTTCAGTATATCATGATCAAGATGAGCAACAAGAATGATCAGTGGTGAGTGAAGATCAGTCTACAAATGGAGAGGGAACAACAACTGAAGAGAATGTTCAACCATTGAGAAGGAACACCAGGATTAGACATCTACCTTCCAATTGGGTCAGCACAAGAGTCTACTTCAATTCCCAAGCAATAGTCCATCCTCTTCGAGCTGTGTGTTCTCCAGCTCAGTGTCCTCAGGAACACGTGGTGTTCATTGGAGAGCTGGACCAGGAGTACATCCCAAGGTCTTATGAAGAAGCTATGGAACACAAGGAGTGGAGAGACTCAGTTGGGAATGAAACCAATGCCATGATTGTAAATGACACTTGCTATGAAGTGGAGCTTCCAAAAGGCAAGAAGGCAGTGACAAGCATGTGGATCTTCACAATCAAATACAATGCTGATGGTACTGTGGAGAGGTGCAAGACAAGACTTGTTGCAAGAGGATTTACTCATACTTATGGAGAAAACTATCTTGACACCTTTGCACCAGTAGCTAAACTTCACACCATAAGGATCATCCTCTCCTTAGCTGTCAATTTGGAGTGGGATCTTTGGCAGATGGATGTGAAGAATGCTTTTCTACAAGGAGAACTTGAAGATGAAGTTTACAAGAGGCCAACTCCTGGCCTAGAGCATCTTGTCAAGCATGTAAATGTTTTTAGACTGAAGAAAGCCATCTATGGGTTGAAGCAATCACCAAGGGCTTGGTATCACAAGCTCAGTACCACTCTCAATGGATGAGGATTTGTGAAATCTGAGGCTGATCACACACTCTTCACCCTCATTAGTCCAAAAGGAATTGTGGTTATCCTAGTGTATGTGGACGATATCATCATCATAGGAAGTGACAAAGCAGGTATCCTCTTAACCAAAGCCTTTCTTAAATAATCATTTGATATCAAAGACTTGGGTGAGTTAAAGTACTTCCTAGGGATTAAGATATGCCGATCTAAAGAAGAGTTGTTCCTATCCCAAAGGAAGTACACACTTGATTTGTTGAGTGAGGCAAGTGATTTAGGTGGAAGGGCAGCCAAAACACCACTAGAAGATGGTTACAAAGTATTGCGTGAGGGGGAGATTAAAGACAAGCCTTATGGAGATGCCAAGCACTATAGAAGAATGGTTGGGAAGCTTATCTACCTTACAATCACAAGACCAGATGTGTATTTTGCCGTTAATCAAGTCAGCCAACATATGCAAACACCCAAAGTGCATCACTGGAACATGGTGGAGAGGATCTTTAGATACCTAAGAGAGGCACCAGGACAAGGAGTATGGCCGGGATGTAACAAGAATACAAAGATAATGGGATATTGTGATGCAGATTGGGATGGTGATAGAGTGGACAGGAGGTCAACAACCGGATATTGCACCTTTATTGGAGGAAATCTAGTCACTTGGAAGAGCAAGAAGCAGAAGATTGTGTCGTGTTCAAGTGTTGAAGCAGAATATAGAGCAATAAGGAAGCTCACTAGTGAGCCCATTTGGATCAGAAACCTGCTAAGGGACTTGGGTATAGAAACTACAACTCCCATCACCATGCACTGTGACAACCAGACAGCAATTCACATAGCTTCCAACAGGGTGTTTCATGAGAGAACTAAACACATTGAGATGGATTTCCATAAGGTCAGACAAGCTGTGGAGCAGCAAATCATCTTGCCATGTTACACTAGAAGTGAAGATCAGTTGGCAGACTTCTTCACCAAGGCAGCAAGCTCTAAGGTCTGTGAGTCCATACATTCCAAACTTGGACTCATAGAACTCCCATCTCACTGATCCTCTTAGCCATGAAGTGTTTTACTCTTTTTCCTTCGCTTAGTTTTTATCCCATGTGGTTTTTCCAAGCTAAGATTTTAATGAGGGAATGCTTCATGGTTTCCAACCTTGACCAGTCCCTATGGTCACGCTTGAGGGGGAGTGTTGAGATGAAGCAATAATAAACAAGGAGAATGGATGGATTCGAATTAAACAAGTTTGGAGGTGCCTTAAGAATCAAGGTTGTCCGTAAAACCAAAAAATACCTTCTGGTGTAAGCCATCCATCTGCCTTGTCCAAAGAGACCTAAGTGACCTAAGAATACTTATTTAAATGGTCTCATGTCGACAGAAGAAGCAGGGATCCATTGGAGACGGTGTGGACCAGAGATCACATGTTTTGATAAGGCTTAGGACCTGTCATTTTCAGTCTGAACCAACCAGACCTCTCTCCTCTTTGTTTATTCTTTTCCTTGGCAACTTGTGCCCTTTGTTTGTCTTTAAATACTCTTTATCACGTTCCAGAATAAGGCAAGGGAATAAAATATGATTTTGCTTCCCTAAACTCTCTCTCTCTCCCTAGAAAAGCTCTCCTCTCTCTTATTGTTCTTCATGTTCTTGAGACAGTTTCTTCATTTCTTGGTTAAATCTCTATCTATTTCTCTCGAATCTCAGAAAATCAATATCGTAGGAGTTATGATGAAGAAGTTATTCCTCTTTCTATCGAAGTGATTCCAGATTACCATGTTTGGAGATTTGGCAATTTGTTCTTGATTCTAATAAAACCAAAATGAATCACGATGTCAGAAGCTTGATTTTGACTCATAAATCAGTGGATAATCACCCTGATGTTGAATATATCATACGAGTTATGATGAAGAAGTTATCCTACTTTCAACCGAAGTTATTCTAGTTTACTCTATTTGAAGATTTGACAATTTCTTATTGATTATAATCAAATCAGAAAAAATCACGATGTAAGAAGCTTAATTTGGACACACAAATATGTGGCTAATCACCCTGAAGTTGAATCAATATCATAGGAGTTATGATGAAGGAGTTATCCCACTTTCAACCGAAGTGATTCCAAATTACTCTGTTTGGAGATTTGGAAAAATGTTCTTGATTCTATTAGAACCAGAATGAATTACGATGTCAGAAGCTTGATTTTGACTCATAAACCAGTGGACAACCACCCTCATTTTGAATCAATATCGTACGAATTATGATGAAGAAGTTATCCCACTTTCAACCAAAGTTATTCTAGTTTACTTTGTTTGAAGATTTAACAATTTCTTATTGATTCTAATCATACCAGAATGAATCATGATGTAAGAAGATTCATTTGGATACAAAAATCAGTGGTTAATCACCCTGAAATTAAATCAACATCATAGGAGTTTTGATGAAGAAGTTATCCCACTTTAAACCGAAGTGATTCCAGTTTAACCTGTTTGGAGATTTGGCAATTTGTTCTTGATTCTAATAAAACCAGAATGAATCAAGATGTCAGAAGCTTAATTTTTACTAATAAATCAGTGGAGAATCACCCTCATATTGAATCAATATCATACGAGTTATGATGAAGAAATTATCCCACTTTTAACCGAAGTTATTCTAGTTTACTCTGTTTGGAGAATTGATAATTTCTTATTGATTCTAATGAAACAAGAATGAATCACGATGTAAGAAGATTCATTTGGACACACAAATCAGTGGTTAATAACTTTGAATTTAAATCAATATCATAGGAGTTATGATTAAGAAGTTATCCCACTTTCAACCGAAGTGATTCCAGTTTACCTTGTTTGGAGATTTGACAATTTGTTCTTGATAATAATAAAACCAGGATGAATCACGATGTCTGAAGCGTTATTTTGACTCATAAATCAGATTAGAATCACCCTCATGTTGAATTAATATAATACGAGTTGTGATGAAGAAGTTATCCCACTTTCAACCGAAGTGATTCTAGTTTACTCTTTTTGGAGATTTGACAATTTCTTATTGTTTCTAATCAAACCCGAATAAATTACGATATAGGAAGATTCATTTGGACACACAAATCAGTGGCTAATCACTCTGAATTTGAATCAATATCATAGGAGTTATGATGAAGAAGTTATCCCACTGTCAACCGAAGTGATTCCAAACAACTTTGTTTGGATATTTGGCAATTTGTTCTTGATTCTAATAAAACTAAATTGAATCACTATGTCAGAAGCTTGATTTTGACTCATAAACCAGTGGAGAATCATCCTGATGTTGAATCAATATCATACGAGTTATGATGAAGAAGTTATCCTACTTTCAACCGAAGTGATTCTAGTTTACTGTTTTTGGAGATTTGACAATTTTTTATCGATTCTAATCAAACCAGAATGAATCACGATGTAAGAAGCTTCATTTGGACACACAAATCAGTGGCTAATCACCCTGAAGTTGAATCAATATCATAGGAGTTATGATGAAGAATTTATCCCACTTTCTATCGAAGTAATTTAAAATTACCCTGTTTGGAGATTTGGAGATTTGACAATTTCTTATTGATTATAATCAAACCAGAATGAATATCGATGTAAGAAGCTTAATTTGGACACACAAATATGTGGCTAATCACCTTGAAGTTGAATCAATATCATAGGAGTTATGATGAAGGAGTTATCCCACTTTCAACCGAAGTGATTCCAGATTACTCTGTTTGGAGATTTGGAAAACTGTTCTTGATTCTATTAAAACCAAATTGACTCACGATGTCAGAAGCTTGATTTTGACTCATAAACCAGTGGAGAACCATCCTGATGTTGAATCAATATCATACTAGTTATCATGAAGAAATTATCCCACTTTCAACCGAAGTGATTTTAGTTTACTCTTTTTGGAGGTTTGACAATTTCTTATTAATTCACGATGTAAGAAGCTTCTTTTGTACACACAAATCAGTGGCTAATCCCCCTGATTTTGAATCAATATCATAGGACTTATGATGAAGAAGTTATCCCACGTTCAACCAAAGTGATTTCAGTTTACCATGTTTTGAGATTTGACAATTTGTTATTGATTCCAGTAAAACCAGGATGAATCATAATGTCAAAAGCTTGATTTTGACTTATAAATCAGTGGAGAATCAACCTCATGTTGAATCAATATCATATTAGTTATGATGAAGAAGTTTTTCCATTTTCAACAGAAGTGATTCTAGTTTACTCTTTTTGGAGATTTGATAATTTCTTATTGATTCTAATCAAACCAGAATGAATCACGATGTAAGAAGCTTGATTTAGACACACAAATCAGTTGCTAATCACCCTGAAGTTGAATTAATATCATAGGAGTTATGATGAAGAAGTTATCCCACTTTCAACCGAAGTGATTCCAGATTAATCTATTTGGAGATTTGGTAATTTGTTCTGGATTCTAATAAAATCAAATTGAATCACTATGTCAGAAGCTTTATTTTGACTCATAAACCAGTGGAGAATCATCCTGATGTTGAATCAATATCATACTACTTATGATGAAGAAGTTATCCTACTTTCAACCGAAGTGATTCTAGTTTACTATTTTTGGAGATTTGACAATTTCTTATCGATTCTAATCAAAACAAAATGAATCACGGTGTAAGAAGCTTCATTTTGACACAAAAATTGGCTAATGACCCTGAAGTTGAATCAATATCATAGGAGTTATGATGAAGAATTTATCGCACTTTCTATCGAAGTGATTTCAGATTACTCTGTTTGGAGATTTGGAAATTTGACAATTTCTTATTGATTATAATCAAACCAGAATGAATCACGATGTAAGAAGCTTAATTTGGACACACAAATATGTGGCTAATCACACTGAAGTTGAATCAATATCATAGGAGTTATGATGAAGGAGTTATCCCACTTTCAACCGAAGTGATTCCAGATTACTCTGTTTGGAGATTTGGAAAACTGTTCTTGATTCTATTAAAACCAAATTGACTCACGATGTCAGAAGCTTGATTTTGAATCATAAACCAGTGGAGAACAATCCTGATGTTGAATCAATATCATACTAGTTATGATGAAGAAGTTATCCCACTTTCAACTGAAGTTATTCTAGTTTTCTATGTTTGAAGATTTGACTATTTCTTATTGATTCTAATCACACCAGAATGAATCACGATGTAAGAAGCTTCATTTGGACACAAAAATCAGTGGCTAATCACCCTTAAGTTGAACCAATGTCATAGGAGTTATGATGAAGAAGTTATCCCACTTTCAACCGAAGTGATTCCAGATTACTCTGTTTGGAGATTTGGAAAACTGTTCTTGATTCTATTAAAACCAAATTGACTCACGATGTCAGAAGCTTGATTTTGAATCATAAATCATTGGAGAATCACCCTGATGTTGAATCAATATCATACGAGTTATGATGAAGAAGTTATCCCACTTTCAACCGAAGTTATTCTAGTTTACTCTGTTTGGAGATTTGACATTTTTTTATTGATTCTAATGAAACCAGAATAAATCACGATGTAAGAAGATTCATTTGGACACAAAAATCAGAGGTTAATAACTTTGAAGTTAAATCAATATCATAGGAGTTATGATTAAGAAGTTATCCCACTTTCAACCGAAGTGATTCCAGTTTACCTTGTTTGGAGATTTGGCAATTTTTTCTTGATTATAATATAACCAGGATGAATCACGATGTCAGAAGCTTTATTTTGACTCATAAATCAGTTTAGAATCACCCTCATGTTGAATTAATATCATACGAGTTATGATGAAGAAGTTATCCCACTTTCAACCGAAGTTATTCTAGTTTACTCTTTTTGGAGATTTGACAATTTTTTATTGTTTCTAATCATACCAGAATAAATCAAGATGTAGGAAGCTTTATTTGGACACACAAATCAGTGGATAATCACCCTGAATTTGAATCAATATCATAGGAGTTATGATGAAGAAGTTATCCGACTTTCAACCGAAGTAATTCCAGACTACTCTGTTTGGATATTTGGTAATTTGTTCTTCATTCTAATAAAAGCAAATTGAATCACTATGTCAGAAGCTTGATTTTGACTCATAAACCAGTGGATAATCATCCTGATGTTGAATCAATATCATACGAGTTATTATGAAGAAGTTATCCTACTTTCAACCGAAGTGATTCTAGTTTACTGTTTTTGGAGATTTGACAATTTCTTATTGATTCTAATCAAACCAGAATGAATCACAATGTAAGAAGCATCATTTGGACACACAAATCAGTGGCTATTCACCCTGAAGTTGAATCAATATCATAGGAGTTATGATGAAGAATTTATCCCACTTTCTATCGAAGTGATTCCAGATTACCATGTTTGGAGATTTGGAGATTTGACAATTTCTTATTGATTATAATCAAACCAGAATGAATCAAGATGTAAGAAGCTTAATTTGGACACACAAAAATGTGGCTAATCACCCTGAAGTTGAATCAATATCATAGGAGTTATGATGAAGAGGTTATCTCACTTTTAACCGCAGTGATTCCAGTTTACCCTATTTGGAGATATGGCAATTTCTTCTTGATTCTAATCCAACTAGAATGAATAAAAACGTAAGAAGGTTGATTTTGACTCATAAATCAGTGGTTAATCACCCTGAAGATGAATCAATATCTTAAGAGTTATGATGAAGAATTTATCCCAATTTCTATTGAAGTGATTCCAGATTATCCTGTTTGGAGATATGAAAATTTCTTATTGATTCTAATCAAACCAGAATGAATCATGATGTAAGATGCATAATTTGGACACACAAATATGTGGCTAATAACCCTGAAGTTGAATCAATATCATAGGAGTTATGGTGAAGGAGTTATCCCACTTTCAACCGAAGTGATTCCAGATTACTCTGTTTGGAGATTTGGAAAACTGTTTGTGATTCTATTAAAACCAAATTGACTCACGATTTCGAAAGCTTGATTTTGACTCATAAAGCAGTGGAGAACCATCATGATGTTGAATCGATATCATCCCACTTTCAACCGAAGTGATTTTAGTTTACTCTTTTTGGAGATTTGACAATTTCTTATTGATTCACGAAGTAAGAAGCTTCTTTTGTACACACAAATCAGTGGCTAATCCCCCTGAATTTGAATCAATATCAAAGGACTTATGATGAAGAAGTTATCCCACTTTCAACCAAAGTGATTTTAGTTTACCATCTTTTGAGATTTGACAATTTGTTATTGATTCCAATAAAACCAGAATGAATCAAGATGTCAAAAGCTTTATTTTGACTCATAAATCAGTGGAGAATCATCCTCATGTTGAATCAATATCATATGAGTTATGATGAAGATTTTTTCCCATTTTCAACAAAAGTGATTCTAGTTTACTGTTTTTGGATATTTAAAATTTCTTATTGATTCTAATCAAACTAGAAAGAATCACGATGTAAGAAGCTTCATTTGGACACAAAAATCAGTTGCTAATCACCCTGAAGTTGAATCAATATCATAGGAGTTATGATGAGAAGTTATCCAACTTTCAACCGAAGTGATTCGAGATTACTCTATTTGGAGATTTGGAAAACTGTTCTTGATTCTAATAAAACCAAATTTAATCACGATGTCAGAAGCTTGATTTTCACTCATAAACCAGTGGAGAATCATCCTGATTTTGAATCAATATCATACCAGTTATGATGAAGAAGTCATTCTAGTTTACTCTTTTTGGAGATTTACAATTTCTTATTGATTCTAATCAAACCAGAATGAATCACGATGTAAGAAGCTTTGTTTGGACATAAAAATCAGTGGTTAATCAACCTGTAGTTGAATCAATGTCATAGGAGTTATGATGAAGAATTTATCCCACTTTCGATCGAAGTGATTCCATATTACCTTGTTTGGAGATTTGGAGATTTGACTATTTCTTATTGATTCTAATCAAACCAGAATGAATCACGATGTAAGAAGCTTCCTTTGTACACACAAATCAGTGGCTAATCCCCTGAAGTTGAATCAATATCATAGTAGTAATGATGAAGATGTTATCCCACTTTCAAACGAAGTCATTCCAGTTTACACTGTTTGGAGATTTGGCAATTTCTTATTGATTCTAATCAAACCAAAATGAATCACTATGTAAGAAGCTTAATTTGGACATACAAATCAGTGGTTAATCACCCTGAAGTTAAATCAATATCATAGGAGTTATGATGAATGTGAACATGAAGAAATACAAGAGGATGCAGTGTTGACATGAAGAAGTGAATGGCAAGAGTTAAGAGACCAAGACAAGAGAAGCATTCCGGATGATCAAGAGTGAACTGATCCGTACAGTCCGTACACCTTAGACCTAACTTGACTTACAGGACACACAAGAGGAGAGTCTAACCGGGAAGGACTTATTTAAACATCTGTCTAAGCTTCAGGAAGAGAAAGGAGGACGTTGGAGTCAAGACAGAAGAAGATCACATGTGTAGTTAAGTTTTGAATCGGATCAGAGAGACATAAGGACCAGTCACTTTCACCTAAGCTGGACGAGCCATCTGCCTGGTCCAAACTGCTCTTTGCCTTGCTCAGACCTATTAGTTTATTCATTCCTTAGTCAACTTGTTTCTCTATTTATGTATGTGTCCTAAGAAACAATTGAGGCAAGAAATACAATTCCTCATTAATCAATTCTCGGCTCTCTCTCTCGAATTCTCTCTACCTTCTCTCTAGTTCTTCATGTTCTTCATCTCCTACACACAAACCAGACACTAAACACACTTATTCTAACATGGTATCAGAGCCACAAAGCTCTTGAAACCTTTCTCTACTTCCGCAAAGCACTCTGCTCTATTCTCTGGTCGAGTTTCTTCAATGCTCACTCTATTATCCAGCGGTTAATAGCAGAAGAAAATGGAGAACACAAACTTGCGACCATCCCTGTGACTCTGAAGGGGGTAAACTACCTTCTATGGTCTAGATTGGTGAAAACTTCCTTTGGAGGAAGAGGTTTATGGAGCCATGTCTCAACCGGAGAAGCTCCAAAAGAGACCATCCAAGGAGAAGATGGAAAGGAGATAGTTGTGGTGGATGAAGGCAAATGGGCTCAGGAGGATCTCATGGTGCTTTCTCTCATCCAAAACTCTCTGGATCTAGCCATTTTAGAAGCTTATTTATATTGTGAAAGCTCCAAAGACTTATGTGAAACTCTCTACAAGGTTTATGGAAACATCTCTAACCTTACTCGAGTTTTTGAAGTAAAGAAGGCCATCAACTCTCTCAGTCAAAAAGATGTGGACTTTACACTTCATTTTGGCAAGTTCAGGTCCCTTTGGGCTGAGTTCGAGATGCTCAGACCAGACACAACCGACCCAACAGCTCTGAATGAAAGGCGTGAGCAAGATAAGGTCTTTGGGTTACTTCTCACCCTTAGTCCAACCTACAATGACCTAATTAAACATATACTGAGAGCTGACAAGTTACCAATCCTGGAAGAAGTTTGTGCTCAGATACAAAAGGAGCAAGGATCCCTGGGTCTATTTGGAGGCAAAGGTGAGCTGGTCATGAGCTACCAAGCTGAGGGACCAGTAGCAAACAAAGGCGTTTACAAGTATGATGATAGGAAGACCTTAATATGTGATCACTGCAAGAAGAAGGGTCAGATGAAGGACAAATGCTGGATACTCCATCCTCATTTGAAACCAAATAAATTCAAGGAACCAAGGAATCAGTACAAAGAGGCTAGAGCTCATTTCTCAAATGATGGAGCTGAACCAGTGACTCCCTCTGGATGCCTCTAACATACACTAACACTGGTATGGGAAAGGCCTTGGCGACAACTTCCTCTCACTCTACAGCAAGGACTAACCAGGATGCGACTATCAAAAGATCTGATCTAGAGGCTCTTATCAAGGCCTTAAAAGAAAACTCCGGTATCCCTAATATCCTTGGTATCTCACTTAATGCATCTTACATTGCTGGTACTTCCATGAATAGATTAGACACTGCTAGACCTCTAGTAATAGATTCAGGTGCATCACACCATATGATTAGTGATTCAAACCTGATTACTAATATAAAACCAGCTTTGGCAGTGTCATGATAGCTAATGGTGATAGGGTACCAATAAAAGGTATAGGTGATTTGCAATTGTTTGATAAAGTGTCTAAAGCTTTCTATATGCCAACCTATGCATCTAATCTTCTGTCGGTTAAGAAAGCCACCACTGACTTGAATTGTCATGTTACATTCACTCCTAATGAGGTCTATTTTCAGGATATTGAGACTAGTAAGTTGCTGGGCAAAGGTGGAACCAAGGGGGACTTGTACTTACTTGAGAACACAATCCTAGCTTCTGATTTATCTTGTGCTTTAAACTCTGTTTCTGAATTCCCTAAAGATGTAATATGGCATGCTAGACTAGGACATCCTCATTCTCGTGCCTTGAACATCATGTTGCCTAGTATTTATTTTAAAAGTGATTGTGAGGCTTGTATTCTAGGAAAACATTCCAAATCTATGTTTCCTAAATCCATGACCATATATGATAATTGCTTTGATCTAGTTCATTCTGTTTTTTGGACAGCACCCTGTGAATCTAGAGAACAACATAAATACTTTGTGACATTTATAGATGAAAAATCTAAGTACACATGGTTAACATTGTTGAAATCAAAAGACAGGGTACTAGAAGCTTTTAAAAACTTTCAAAGTTATGTTGCTAATCACTTTCATGCCAAGATTAAGATCTTTAGGTCAGACAATGGAAGAGAATACACCAGCACAGCCTTCAAGCAACACCTTGCCACACAAGGCATCATCCATCAAACTAGTTGCCCCTACACTCCTCAACAAAATGGTGTGGCAGAGAGGAAAAATCGACATCTAATGGAGGTGGCCAGGAGCATGATGTTCCACATGAATGTGCCTAAATGACTATGAGGAGATGCAGTTGTCACTGCCTCTTACTTGATCAACAAAATCCCCACAAAAGTTCTCAGTGATAAATCACCTTATGAGGTACGCAACAAAACTAAGCCATCTATAGGTCACTTGCGTGTGTTTGGGTGTATGTGTTTTGTTTTGATCCCAGGTGAACTAAGAAACAAACTGTAGGCTAAGAGCACAAAGACTATATTCATTGGCTACTCACCAACTCAGAAGGGATACAAGTGCTACGTCCCAGCCACTAGGAAAGTTCTGATTTCCAGGGATGTCAGATTTGTGGAATCAAGAGCCTATTATGATGAGAAGAGTTGGAGTTAACTCAAGGACCTATCTCAATCTGCCTCTGATAGAGCCAATAACCTGAGAGTGATTCTAGAAAATCTTGGCATCAATCTGCCAAAGGAACCTATGGAGAACAAGGAGGAACCAGCTCATGGTGAGGAACCTGCTGAAGAAAACATTCCAGCTACTCATCCTGATCCTAAGGGGGGCAATGACACGATACACCCTGAAGGGAACTCAATGGCTCATGATCAAGATGAGTTGCCATCAGATACAAAAAATGTGACTCAACCAGAAGATCCAAGTGAAACAAATGAGGCAAAACCTTATCAGATACAACCTCTGAGAAGAAGTACAAGGATCAGGAACCCTGCATCAACTGGATCAACACAAGAGTATACTTCAATGCTGAGGCAGTAGCTCACCCAATCAGTGCAACATGTTCCCTAGCTCAGTATCTAGAAGAACATCAAGCCTTCATCAGTGAGTTGGATCAAGAATGGATACCAAGGTCATATCAGGAAGCTATGGAACATGAGGAGTGGAGAGAGTAGTTGGGAAAGAGACTGATGCCATGATAGCAAATGATACATGGTATGAAGCTGAACTTCCTAAAGGCAAGAAGGCAGTGACAAGTAGATGGATCTTCACTATCAAGTATCTAGCCAATGGGAAACCAGAGAGAAAGAAGACTAGACTAGTAGCAAGGGGATTCACTCAAACTTATGGAGAGGATTACATTGATACATCTGCACCAGTGGCTAAACTACATACAATAAGGATTGTCCTCTCAATTGCTGTTAAATTGGAATGGGAGCTATGGCAAATTGATGTGAAGAATGCATTCCTACAAGGAGAGTTGGAAGATGAAGTGTACATGCGACCACCTCCTGGCCTAGAGAGTCTTGTAAAACCAGGAAATGTTCTAAGGTCAAAGAAGGCAATCTATGGCTTGAAGCAATCACCAAGAGCCTGGTACCACAAGTTGAGCACAACACTCAATGGAAAAGGCTTTGTGAAATCTGAAGTTGATCATACACTCTTCACACTAACCAGCCAGCAAGGGATTGTAGTCATTCTTGTCGATGTAGATGACATTATCATCACTGGTAATGACAAGGGAGGTATCATCTCAACTAAAACCTTTCTTAAAACAGCACTTGATATTTAGGATTTAGGAGAGTTAAAGTACTTCCTTGGGATTGAAATATGCCGATCTAGAGAGGGGCTTTTCTTATCCCAAAGGAAGTACACACTTGACATTTTAAATGAGGCAGGAAACCTTTGAGGAAGACAGGCCAAAACCCCATTGGAAGAAGACTACATGGTACTACGAGAGGGGGAGTTTGAAGATACACCCTTTGAAGATGTCAAGAAGTATAGGAGGATGGTCGGAAAGCTAATCTACCTAACCATTACTCGTCCAGATGTGTGCTTTGCTGTAAACCAAGTGAGTCAACACATGCAAGCTCCCAAAGTTCATCACTGGAACATGGTGGAGAGGATCTTGAGATACTTAAGAGAGGCTTCTGGTCAAGGTGTGTGGATATTGTGATGCTGATTGGGCTAGAGACAGAGTTGATAGGAGATCAACCACAGGCTATTGCACCTTCATTGGGGGAAACTTGGTCACATGGAAAAGCAAGAAGCAGAGGTGGTATCTTGCTCAAGTGCTGAGGCAGAATACCGATCTATGAGAAAGCTAACTAGTGAACTTATATGGATCAAGGGACTGCTAAGGGACTTGGGTATGGACATCACTACACCCATGACAATGAACTGTGATAATCAGGCGGCCATACACATTGCATCTAACTCAGTATTCCATGAGAGAACCAAACACATAGTGGTGGACTGCCATAAGGTCAGGCAAGCGGTGGAACATCAAGTCATTCTCCCATGCTACACAAGAAGTGAAGATAAACTGGCTGATATATTCACTAAGGCAGCCAGCAACAAGGTTTGTGAGTCCATTCATCCTAGACTTGGACTCATAGACCTCACATGTCACTAATCCTCTTGCCATGAAGTATTCTACTCTTTTTCCTTGCTTGGTTTTTATCCCTAGTGGTTTTTCCAAGTACGGTTTTAATGAGGGAATGCTTCATGGTATCCAAGCTTGTCTTGTTTCCCATAGTAAAGCTTGAGGGGGAGTGTGAACATGAAGCAATAAACAAGAGGATACAGTGTTGACATGAAGAAGTGAATGGCAAGAGTTAAGAGACCAAGACAAGAGAAGCATTCCGGATGATCAAGAGTGAACTGATCCGTACAGTCCGTACACCTTAGACCTAACTTGACTTACACGACACACAAGAGGAGAGTCTAACCGGGAAAGACTTATTTAAACATCTGTCTAAGCTTCAGCAAGAGAAAGGAGGCTGTTGGAGTCAAGACAGAACAAGATCACATGTGTAGTCAAGGTTTGAATCGAATGAGCGAGACATAAGGACCAGTCACTTTCACCTAAGCTGGACGATCCATCTGCCTGGTCCAAACTGCTCTCTGCCTTTCTCAGACCTATTAGTTGACTCATAAATCAGTGTAGAATCACCCTCATGTTTAATTAGTATCATATGAGTTTTTATGAAGAAGTTATCCCACTTTCAACCGAAGTGATTCTAGTTTACTCTTTTTGGAGATTTCAAAATTTCTTCTTGATTCTAATCAAACCAGAATAAATCACGATTTAAGAAGCTTCGTTTGCACACACAAATCAGTGGCTAATCATCCTGAAGTTCAATCAATACCATAGGAGTTATGATGAAGAAGTTATCCCACTTTCAACCGAAGTGATTCGAGTTAACCATGTTTGGAGATTTGGCAATTTATTCTTGATTATAAAAAACCAGAATGAATCACGTTGTCAGAAGCTTGATTTTGACTAATAAATCAGTGGAGAATCACCCTGATGTTGACTCAATATCATTCGAGTTATGATGAAGAAGTTATCCTACTTTCAACCGAAGTGATTCTAGTTTACTCAGTTTCGAGATTTCACAATTTCTTATTGATTCTAATCAAACCAGAATGAATCACGATGTAAGAAGTTTCATTTGGTGACAATAATCAGTGGCTAATCACCGTGAAGTTGAATCAATATCATAGGAGTTATGATGAAGAAATTATCCCACTTTCAACCTAAGTGATTCCAGATGACCCTGTTTGGAGATTTGGAAATTTGTTCTTGATTCCAATAAAACCAAAATGAATCACGATGTCAGAAGCTTGATTTTGACTCATAAATCAAGGAATAATCACCCTGATGTTGAATCAATATCATACGAGTTATGATGAAGAAGTTATCCCACTTTCAACCGAAGTGATTCCAGTTTACCCTGTTTGGAGATCTGGAAATTTTTTCTTGATTCTAATAAAACCAGAATGAACAACAATGTCAGAAGCTTGATTTTGACTCACAAATCAGTGGAGACTCACAAATCAGTGATTCTAGTTTACTCTGTTTGAAGATTTGACAAATTCTTATTGATTCTAATCAAACCAGAATGAATCACAATGTAAGAAGCTTCCTTTGTACACACAAATCAGTGGCTAACCCCCCTGAAGTTGAATCAATATCATAGGAGTTATGATGAAGAAGTTATCCCACTTTCAAACAAAGTGATTCCAGTTTACCCTATTTGGAGATTTGCAATTTGTTCTTGATTCCTATAAAACCAGAATGAATCAAGATGTCAGAAGCTTGATTTTGACTCATAAATAAGTGGAGAATCACCCTCATGTTTAATCAATATCATACGAGTTATGATGAAGAAGTTATCGCACTTTCAACCGAAGTGATTTTAATTTACTCTAGTTGGAGATTTAACATTTTTTTATTGATTCTAATCAAACCAGAATGAATCATGATGTAAGAAACTTTTTGTGGACACACAAAATCAGTGGCTAATCCCTCCGAAGTTGAATCAATATCATAGGAGTTATGATGAAGAAGTTATCCCACTTTCAACCAAAGTGATTCCAGTTTACCCTGTTTGGAGATTTGGCAATATTTTTCTTGAGTCTAATAAAACCAGAATGAATCGCGATGTCAGAAGCTTGATTTTGAATCATAAATCAGTAGAGAATCACCCTCATGTTGAATCAATATCATACGAGTTATGATGAAGAAGTTATCCCACTTTCAACCGAAGTGATTCCAGTTTACTCTGTTTGGAGATTTGGAAATTTGTTCTTAATTATAATAAAACCAGAATGAATAACAATTTCAGAAGATTGAATTTGACTCACAAATCATTGGAGAATCACCCTGATGTTGAATCAATATCATACGAGTTATGATGAAGAAGTTATCTCACTTACAACCAAAGTGATTCCAGTTTACCCTGTTTGGAGATTTGGCAATTTATTCTTTATTCTAATAAAACCAGAATGAATCACGATGTCAAAAGCTTGATTTTGACTCATAAATCAGTGAAGAATCACCCTGGTGTTGAATCAATATCATACGAGTTATGATGAAGAAGTTATCCAACTTTCAACCGAAGTGATTGTAGTTTACTCTGTTTGTCGATTTGACAATATCTTATTGATTCTAATCAAACCAGAATGAATCACGATTTAAGAAGCTTCATTTGGATACAAAAATCAGTGGCTAATCACCCTGAAGTTAAATCAATACCATAGGAGATATGATGAATAAGTTATCCCACTTTCAACCGAAGTTATTCCAGTTTATCCTTTTTTAAGATTTGGCAATTTGTTCTTGATTCTAATTAAACCAGAATGAGTTGTAAGAATAGATGCATTTAGGTGTGAGAGTGATGTAGAAACAGAGTATGGTCGAAACTAAGAGAAAGAGAATGAAGAGATTAAGTGAGAATCAAAGAGAATGCAGTGAAGAGTATGAAAGTATGAGAGTGTTCTTGAGTATCAAAAAGGGTGAGTTCGTGTGTAACCAGAGATATTAGAGAGAATGAGAGACTAAGAGAGTATGGAACCAGATAATAGTGAAGAAAGAGAACTCCTCTTTGCTTAAATCATTCAGTTACATGAACTGCCTTTAAATAGGCAGTGTGCATACCTTAAATTAATCTATATCTAGGAAGACATAAACAAATACTTTTGTGAGGTTTCTGATGAAGAAAAGAAGGATACAGCCAAGGAGAATCTCGACCAGAGGGATAGAGAGTGAGAGGAGGGAGAGATGGGCACGGTTTGGTTGAGTGAAAGTGACAGTCGGCTCATCCTCTTATGCACATGTGACTTTTATTCTAATTAATTCCCAACTTGCCTAAGCTGTCTCCAACGGTCTGATCTCTATTTTAAACTTCAAATCTGCCTCAGAATACTCAGCTTGACGAGTTCCCCATTTGCCTTGACTTTCAAGACACTCTAGGTTAGGATTTGATACTTGCGCGCCAGTATCATAGGAGTTATGATGAATAAGATATCTCACTTTCAATCAAAGTAATTCCAGATTATCCTGTTTGGAGATTTGGCAATTTGTTCTTGATTCTAATAAAACCAGAATGAATCACGATGTCAGAAGCTTGATTTTGACTCATAAATCAGTGGAGAATCACCCTGATGTTTAATCAATATCATACGAGTTATGATGAAGAAGTTATCCCACTATCAACCGAATTGATTCTAGTTTACTCTGTTTGGAGATTTGACAATTTCGTATTGATTCTAATCATACCAGAATGAATCATGATGTAAGAAGCTTCCTTTGGACACAAAAATCAGTGGTTAATCACCCTGAAGTTGAGTCAATGTCATAGGAGTTATGATGAAGAAGTTATCTCACTTTCAATTGAAGTGATTCCAGATTACCCTTTTTGGAGATTTGACAATTTGTTCTTGATTCTAATAAAACCAAAATGAATCACGATGTGAGAATCTTAATTTTTACTTATAAATCAGTAGAGAATCATCCTCATTTTGAACCAATATCATATGAGTTATGATGAAGAAGTTATCCCACTTTCAACCGAAGTTATTCAAGTTTACTCTGTTTGGAGATTTGACTATATCTTATTGTTTATAATAAAACCAGAATGAATCACGATGTAAGAAGCTTTGTTTGGATATACAAAACAGTGGCCAATCCCCCTGAAGTTGAATCAATATCATAGGAGTTATGATGAGCAGTTAACCCACTTTCAACCGAAGTGTTTCCAGTTTATCCTATTTGGAGATTTTGCTATTTGTTCTTGATTCTAATAAAACCAGAATAAATCACGATGTCAGAAGCTTGATTTTGACTCATATATCAGTGGAGAATCATCCTAATGTTGAATCAATAGCATAAGAGTTATGATGAAGAAGTTTTTCCACTTTCAACCGAAGTGATTCCAGTTTACCATGTTTGGAGATTTGATTATTTCTTATTGATTCTAATCAAACCAGAATGAATCACGATGTAAGAAGCGTCGTTTAGACAAAGAAATCAGTGATTAATCACCCTGAAGTTTAATCAATATCATAGGAGTTATGATGAAGAAGTTATCTCACTTCCAATCCAAGTGATTCCAAATTATCCTGTTTGGAGATTTGGCAATTTGTTCTTGATTCTAATAAAACCAGAATGAATCACGTTGTAAGAAGCTTGATTTTGACTCATTAATCAATGGAGAATCACCCTGATGTCGAATCAATATCATACTAGTTATGATGAAGAAGTTATCCCATTTTCAACCGAAGTGATTCTAGTTTACCCTATTTGGAGATTTGGCAATTTGTTCTTAATACTAATAAAAGCAGAATGAATCACGATGTAAAAAGCTTTATTTTGACTCATAAATCAGTGTAGAATCACCCTCATGTTGAATTAATATCATACGAGCTATGATGAAGAAGTTATCACATTTTCAACCAAAGTGATTCTAGTTTACTCTTTTTGGAGATTTTACAATTTCTTCTTGATTCTAAACAAACCAGAATAAATCACGATTTAAGAAGCTTCGTTTGCACACACAAATAAATTGTTAATCACCCTGAAGTTAAATCAATGCCATAGGAGTTATGATGAAGAAGTTATCTCACTTTCAACCGAAGTGATTCTAGATTACCCTGTTTGCAGATTCGATAATTTTTTCTTGATTATAATAAAACCAAAAATGAATCACGATGTCAGAATCTTGATTTTGACTCATAAATCAGTGGAGAATCACCCTGATGTTGACACAATATCATACGAGTTATGATGAAGAAATTATCCTACTTTCAACCGAAGTGATTCTAGTTTACTCTGTTTGGAGATTTGACAATTATTCCTGATTCTAGTAAAACCATATTCAATCACGAAGTCAGAAGCTTTATTTTGACTCATAAATCAGTGTAGAATCACCCTCATTTTCAATCAATATCATACGAGTTATGATGAAGATGTTATCCCACTTTCAACCGAAGTGATTCTAGTTTACTCTTTTTGGAAATTTCACAATTTCTTATTGATTGTAATTAAACCAGAATTAATCACGATTTAAGAAGCTTCGTTTGGACACACAAAATCAGTGGCTTGATTCTAATAAAACCAAAACGAATCACGATGTCAAAAGCTTGATTTTGACTCATCAATCAGTGGAGAATCACCCTGATTTGGAATCAATATCATACGAGGTATGATGAAGAAGTTATCCCACTTTTAAACGAAGTGATTCTAGTTTACTCTTTTTGGAGATTTGACAATTTCGTATTGATTCTAATCAAACCAGAATTAATCACGATTTAAGAAGCTTTGTTTGGACACACAAAATCAGTGGCTAATCCCTCTGAAGTTGAATCAATATCATAGGAGTTATGATGAAGAAGTTATCCCCCTTTCAACCAAAGTGATTCCAGTTTACCATGTTTGAAGATTTGGCAATTTTTCTTAATTCTAATAAAACCAGAATGAATCGTGATGTCAGAAGCTTGATTTTGACTCATAAATCAGTGGAAAATCACCCTCATATTGAATCAATATCATACGAGTTATGATGAAGAAGTTATCCCACTTTCAACCAAAGTGATTCTAGTTTACTCTGTTTGGAGATTTGACAATTTCTTATTAATTCTAATCAAACCAGAATGATTCATGATGTAAGAAGATTTTTTTGGACATAAAAATCAGTGGTTAATCACCTTGAAGCAGAATCAATATCATAGGAGTTATGATGAAGCAGTTATCCCACATTCAACCAAAGTGATTCCAGTTGACCCTGTTTGGAGATTTGGCAGTTTATTCTTGATTCTAATAAAACCAGAATGAATCAAGATGTCAAAAGCTTGATTTTGACTCATAAATCAGTGAAGAATCACCCTAATATTGAATTAATATCATATGAGTTATGATGAAGAAGTTATCCCACTTTCAACCGAAGTGATTCTAGTTTACTCTGTTTGGAGATTTGACAATTTCTTATTAATTCTAATCAAACCAGAATGAATCATGATGTAAGAATATTTGTTTGGACATACAAATCAGTGGTTAATACCTTGAAGCAGAATCAATATCATAGGAGTTATGATGAAGCAATTATCCCACTTTCAACCGAAGTGATTCCTGTTTATCCTGTGATATTTGGTAATTTATTCTTGATTCTAATAAAACCCAAATAAATCAAGACGTCAAAAGCTTGATTTTGACTCATAAATCAGTGAAGAATCACCCTGATGTTGAATCAATATCATACGAGTTATGATGAATAAGTTATCCTACTTTCAACCGACGTGATTGTAGTTTACTCTGTTTGAAGATTTGACTATTTCTTATGGATTCTAATCAAAACAGAATAAATCACGATGTAAGAAGCTTCATTTGGACACAAAAATCAGTGGCTAATCACCCTTAAGTTGAACCAATATCATAGGAGTTATGATGAAGAAGTTATCCCACTTTCAACCGAAGTTATTCTAGTTTACCCTATTTGGAGATTTTGCTATTTGTTCTTGATTCTACTAAAACCAGAATAAATCACGAAGTCAGAAGATTGACTTTGACTCACTAATCAGTGGAGAATCACCCTAATGTTGAATCAATAGCATACGAGTTATGATGAAGAAGTTTTCCCACTTTCAACCGAAGTTATTCTAGTTTACCATGTTTGGAGATTTGATTATTTCTTATTGATTCTAATAAAACCAGAATGAATCATGATGTAAGAAGCTTCGTTTAGGCAAAGAAATCGGTGATTAATCACCCTGAAGTTGAATCAATATTATAGGAGTTATGATGAATAAGTTATCCCACTTTCAAACGAAGTGATTCCAGATGACCCTGTTTGGATATTTGGCAATTTGTTCTTGATTCTAATAAAACCAAAATGAATCACGATGTCAGAAGCTTGATTTTGACTAATAAATCACTGGATAATCACCCTCATGTTGAATAAATATCACACGAGTTATGATGAAGAAGTTATCCCACTTTCAACCGAAGTTATTCTAGTTTACTCTGTTTAGAAATTTGAAAATTTCTTATTGATTCTAATCAAACTAGAATGAATCACGATGTAAGAAGTTTCATTTGGACACACAAATAAGTGGTTAATCACTCTAAAGTTAAATCAATATCATAGGAGTTATAATGAAGAAGTTATCCCACTTTCAACCGAAGTGCTTCCAGATTACCTTGTTTGGAGATTTGGCAATTTGTTCTTGATTCTAATAAAACAACAATGAATCTCGATGTCATAAGCTTGATTGGACTCATAGATCAGTGGAGAATCACCCTGATGTTGACTCAATATCATAAGAGTTATGATGAAGAAGTTATCCCACTTTCAACCGAAGTGATTCTAGTTTACTCTGTTTGGAGATTTCACAATTTCTTATTTATTCTAATCAAACAAGAATGAATCACGATGTAAGAAATTTCATTTGGACAAACAAATCAGTGGTTAATCACCCTGAAGTTGAATCAATATTATAGGAGTTATGATGAAGAAGTTATCCCACTTTCAACCGAAGTCATTCGAGATGACCATGTTTGGAGATTTGGCAATTTGTTCTTGATTCTAATAAAACAAAAATGAATCACGATGTCAGAAGCTTGATTTTGACTCATAAATAACTGGATAATCACCTGATGTTGAATCAATATCATACGAGTTATGATGAAGAAGTTTCCCACTTTCAACCGAAGTGATTGTAGTTTACTCTGTTTGGAGATTTGACTATGTCTTATTGATTCTAATCCAACCAGAATGAATCACGATGTAAGAAGCTTCATTTGGACACAAAAATCAGTAGCTAATCACCCTTAAGTTGAACCAATATCATAGGAGTTATGATGAAGAAGTTATCCCACTTTCAATTGAAGTGATTCTAGTTTACCCAATTTGGAGATTTTGCTATTTGTTCTTGATTCTAATAAAACCAGAGTAAATCACGAAGTCAGAAGATTGATTTTGACTCATTAATCAGTGGAGAATCACTCTAATGTTGAATCAATAGCATACGAGTTACGATGAAGAAGTTTTCCCACTTTCAACCGAAGTTATTCTATTTTATCCTGTTTGGAGATTTGATTATTTCTTATTGATTCTAATAAAACCAGAATGAATCACGATATAATAATTTTCGCTTAGACAAAGAAATCAGTGATTAATCACCCTAAAGTTGAATCAATATCATAGGAGTTATGATGAAGAAGTTATCTCACTTCCAATCGAAGTGATTCCAGATTACCCTGTTAAGAGATTTGGCAATTTATTCTTGATTCTAATCATACCAGATTGAATCACGGAGTAAGAAACTTCCTTTGGACAAAAGAAATCAGTGGTTATTCACCCTGATGTTGCATCAATATCATAGGAGTTATGATGAAGAAGTTATTCCACTTTCAACCGAAGTGATTCCAGATGACCCTGTTCGGAGATTTGGCAATTTGTTCGTGATTCTAATAAAACCAAAATGAATCACGATGTCAGAAGCTTGATTTTGACTATTAAATCACTGGATAATCAACCTCATGTTGAATCAAGTTATCCCCATTTCAACCGAAGTTATTCTAGTTTTCTCTGTTTGGAGATTTGATAATTTCTTATTGATTCTAATCAAACCAGAATGAATCATGATGTAACAAGCTTCGTTTGGACATAAAAATCAGTGTTTAATAACCTTGAAGTTAAATCAATATTATAGGAGTTATGATGAACAAGTTATCCCTCTTTCAACCGAAGTGATTCCAGTTTACCCTATTTGGAGATTTGGACACACAAATCATTGACTCATAAATCATTGGATAATCACCCTGATGTTGAATCAATATCATACGAGTTATGATGAAGAAGTTATCCTACTTTCAACCGAAGTTATTATAGTTTACTCTGTTTGGAGATTTGACAATTTCTTATTGATTCTAATCATACCAAAGTGAATCACGATGTCAGAAGCTTAATTTTGACTCATAAATCAGTGGAGAATCACCTTCATTTTGAATCAATATCATACAAGTTATGATGAAGAAGTTATCCCACTTTCAACTGAAGTTATTCTAGTTTACTCTATTTAGAGATTTGACAATTTCTTATTGATTCTAATCAAAACAGAATGAATCACGACGTAAGAAGATTCATTTGGACACACAAATCAATGATTAATCACTCTGAAATTAAATCAATATTATAGGAGTTATAATGAAGAAGTTATCCCACTTTCAACCGAAGTGCTTCCAAATTACCTTGTTTGAAGATTTGACAATTTGTTCTTGATTCTAATAAAACCAGAATGAATCTCGATGTCAGAAGCTTGATTTTGACTCATAAATCAGTGGAGAATCACTCTGATGTTGACTCAATATCATAAGAGTTATGATGAAGAAGTTATCCCACTTTCAACCGAAGTATTTCTAGTTTACTCTTTTTGGAGATTTCACAAATTCTTATTTAATCTAATCAAACCAGAATGAATCATGATGTAAGAAGCTTCATTTGGAGACAAAAATCAGTGGCTAATCACCCTTAAGTTGAACAAATATCATAGGAGTTATGATGAAGACGTTATCCCACTTTCAACAAAAGTGATTCTAGTTTTCCCTATTTGGAGATTTTGCTATTTGTTCTTGATTCTAATAAAACCAAAATGAATAACGATGTCAGAAGCTTGATTTTAACTCATAAATCAGTGGATAATCACCCTGATGTTGAATCAATATCATTGGACTTATGATGAAGAAGTTATCCCACTTTCAACCGAAGTTATTCTAGTTTACTCTGTTTGAAGATTTGACAATTTCTTATTGATTTTAATCATACCAAAATGAATCACGATCTAAGAAGATTCATTTGGACACAAAAATCAGTAGTTAATCACCCTGAAGTTAAATCAATATCATAGGAGTTATGATAAAGAAGTTATCCCACTTTCAACCGAAGTGATTCCAGTTTACCATGTTTGGAGATTTGGCAATTTGTTCTTAATTCTAATAAAACAAGAATAAATCACGTTGTCAGAAGCTTAATTTTGACTCATAAATCAGTGGAGAATCACCCTTGTTTTGAATCATTATCATACGAGTTATGATGAAGAAGTTATCCCACTTTAAACCGAAGTTATTCTAGTTTACTCTGTTTGAAGTTTGACGATTTCTTATTGATTCTAATCATACCAGAATGAATGACGATGTAAGAACATTCATTTGGACACACAAATCACTGGTTAATCACCCTGAAGTTAAATCAATATCATAGGAGTTATGATGAAGAAGTTATCCCACTTTCAACCGAAGTGATTCCAGTTTACCATGTTTAGAGATTTGGCAATTTGTTCTTGATTCTAATAAAACCAGAATGAATCATGATGTCAGAAGATTAATTTTGACTCATAAATCAGGGTAGAATCACCCTCATGTTGAATCAATATCATACGCGTTATGATGAAGGTGTTATCCCACTTTCAACCGAAGTGATATTAGTTAACTCTTTTTGGAGATTGACAATTTCTTATTGATTCTAATCAAACCAGACTGAATCACGACTTAAGTAGCTTTGTTTGGACACACAAATCAGTGGCTAATCACCCTGAAGTTAAATCAATACCCTAGGAAATATGATGAAGAAGTTATTCCACTTTCAACCCAAGTCATTCCAGATGACCATGTTTGGAGATTTGGCAATTTGTTCTTGATTCTAATAAAACAAAAATGAATCACGATGTCAGAAGCTTGATTTTGACTCATAAATAACTGGATAATCACCTGATGTTGAATCAATATCATACGAGTTATGATGAAGAAGTTTCCCACTTTCAACCGAAGTGATTGTAGTTTACTCTGTTTGGAGATTTGACTATGTCTTATTGATTCTAATCCAACCAGAATGAATCACGATGTAAGAAGCTTCATTTGGACACAAAAATCAGTAGCTAATCACCCTTAAGTTGAACCAATATCATAGGAGTTATGATGAAGAAGTTATCCCACTTTCAATTGAAGTGATTCTAGTTTACCCAATTTGGAGATTTTGCTATTTGTTCTTGATTCTAATAAAACCAGAGTAAATCACGAAGTCAGAAGATTGATTTTGACTCATTAATCAGTGGAGAATCACTCTAATGTTGAATCAATAGCATACGAGTTACGATGAAGAAGTTTTCCCACTTTCAACCGAAGTTATTCTATTTTATCCTGTTTGGAGATTTGATTATTTCTTATTGATTCTAATAAAACCAGAATGAATCATGATGTAAGAAGCTTCGTTTAGGCAAAGAAATCGGTGATTAATCACCCTGAAGTTGAATCAATATTATAGGAGTTATGATGAATAAGTTATCCCACTTTCAAACGAAGTGATTCCAGATGACCCTGTTTGGATATTTGGCAATTTGTTCTTGATTCTAATAAAACCAAAATGAATCACGATGTCAGAAGCTTGATTTTGACTATTAAATCACTGGATAATCAACCTCATGTTGAATCAAGTTATCCCCATTTCAACCGAAGTTATTCTAGTTTTCTCTGTTTGGAGATTTGATAATTTCTTATTGATTCTAATCAAACCAGAATGAATCATGATGTAACAAGCTTCGTTTGGACATAAAAATCAGTGTTTAATAACCTTGAAGTTAAATCAATATTATAGGAGTTATGATGAACAAGTTATCCCTCTTTCAACCGAAGTGATTCCAGTTTACCCTATTTGGAGATTTGGACACACAAATCAGTGACTCATAAATCACTGGATAATCACCCTGATGTTGAATCAATATCATACGAGTTATGATGAAGAAGTTATCCCACTTTCAACCGAAGTGATTCCAGTTTATCCTATTTGGAGATTTGGCTATTTGTTCCTGATTCTAATAAATCCAGAATGAATCACGATGTCAGAAGTTTCATTTTGACATACAAATCAGTGATTAATCACCTTGAAGTTGAATCAATATCATATGAGTTATGATGGAGAACTTATCCCACTATCAACCGAAGTGATTCCAGATTACCCTGTTTGGAGATTTGGCAATTTGTTTTTTGCTTTTTGCTATTCCAAGGGACCAAGTTTCCTCCAATGAAGGTGCAGTAACTTGTTGTTGATCTCCTATCTACTCTGTCTCCAGCCCAATCAGCATCACAATACCCAACCATCTCAGAGCTTCCATTGCAACCCATCCAAACACCTTGACCATGAGCTTCTCTCAAGTACCTCATGATTCTATCAACCATGTTCCAATTGTGTACCTTAGAAGATTGCATATGCTGACTGACTTTGTTCACAGAAAAACAGATGTCTGGTTTTGTGATGGTCAGATAGACGAGTTTCCCAACCATTCTTCTATACTTCTTGACATCCTAAAATGTAGTGTCCTCAAACTCTCCCTCTCGCAGCACTTTGTACCCATCTTCAAGAGGAGTGTTAGATGTTCTTCCCCCAAGGTTTTCTGCCTCACTCAACAGATCCATTGCATACTTCCTTTGAGACAGAAATAGTCCTTCCTTTGATCTACAAACTTCAATACCAAGAAAATACTTGAGCTCTCCAAGATCCTTGATGTCAAACATTGATTTTAAGAAAGCCTTAGTTGCCTGAATCCCTTCGTTTTCGCTTTCTGTGATGATAATATCATCCACATATATCAAGATAACAACAATGCCTTGTGGACTGGTTAGTGTGAAGAGAGTATGATCAGCTTCTGACTTCCTAAACCCTCTTCCATTCAGTGTGGTGCTTAGCTAGTGATACCAAGCCCTTGGTGATTGCTTCAAGCCATGAATCGCTTTCTTCAGCCTCAACACATTCCCTGGTTTCACCAGATGCTCTAGACCAGGAGGAGGATGCATATTAACCTCATCTTCTAACTATCCTTGCAAGAAAGCATTCTTCACATCCATTTGCCACATATCCGATTCCAAGTTAGTGGCAAGCGAGAAAATGATCCTAATGGTGTGAAGCTTTGCTACTGGTGCAAAGGTGTCAATACAATCCTCTCCATATGTCTGTGTAAATCCTCTTGCAACCAACCTTGTCTTGCGCCTCTCCACCTTTCTATTTGCCAAATACTTAATGGATAAAACACACTTGCTTGTCACTGCCTTCTTGCCTTTTGGAAGCTCAGCCTCATACCAAGTGTCATTGACTATCATAGCATTGGTTTCATTCCCAATAGAGTATCTCCACTCTTCAAGTTCCATTGCCTTTTTATATGACCTTGAGATATACTCCTGATCCAATTGACCTATAAAAACTTGATGTTCTTGCGGATATTGAGCCAAAGAACAGACTGCTTGAATAGGATGGGCAACAGCTTGAGAATTGAAGTAGACTTTTGTATTAATCCAATTTGAAGGATCCTTCTTTAGTCTTGTACTCCTTCTCAAAGGCTGAACCTCTTCAACCTCTTCTGGATGTTCTTCTTCATCAGATTCTACCTCATCATTATGTTGCACTGGTTCTTGCTAGTCTTTGTTGCCTTTCATCCTCATCCTGATCATGAGATTCTTGTTGATTCCCCCCTTTAGGATCAGGATGAATGACTTCTATAATAACTTCATTAACCCCATCTTTATCAACCACAGTTTTTGGACCAAGGGCAGCTTCAGGAGGACATTCCCTTGTTTCATGATTCCCCTGAGGCATGCTGATGCCAAGACTCTCCAAAATCCTCCTGAGATTGGTAGCTTTATCTGGTGCTTGAGATAGGTCTTTCAATTCATCCCAACTCTTCTCCTCATAGTATCCTATTGTCTCAACAACTTTTTCATCTGTGGATACTAAAACTCTTCTTACCTCTGGATCATATCACTTATAATCCTTTTGTGTTGGAGAGTAGCCAATAAACACAACCTTTGAGCTCTTGGCATCTAACTTGCTGCTCTGTTCCCATGGTATCAACATAAAGCAGAGGCATCCAAATACACGCAAGTGATCCAAAGATGGTTTGCTTCGGTTTAGTACTTCAAAAGGAGATAGGTCGTTAAGTATCTTAGTGGGGATGCTATTGATAAGATAATAAGCAGCCATCACAGCATCACTCCAAAATCTCTTTGGGACATTAGTGTGGAACATCATTGACCTTGCCTCTTCCATCATATGCTATTCTTCCTTTCAGAAATTCCATTTTGCTGAGGAGTATAAGGATAACTTGTCTGATGTATAATCCCATGTTGAGCAAGATACTGCTTGAATGCTTGACTTGTGTATTCTCCACCATTATCTGACATGAGGATCTTCAGTTTGGCATTGAAATGGTTGGAGACATTGGTCTGGAAATTTTTGAAAGCTTCAAGCACTCTGTCCTTAGACTGAATCATTGTCACCCAAGTGTACTTAAATTCTCATCAATGAATGTCACAAAGTATTTGTGATTTTCTCTGGACAAAAAGAGAGCAGTCCACACGTCTGAATGAACAAGGTCAAAGCACTTCTCATAGATGGTGTTGGACCTTGGAAAGACTGTCCTACAATGCTTCCCCAAGATACATGCTTCACATCCATCATTCTTAAACATCACACCAGGAAGCATCAGACTTAGAGCTCTAGCATGAGGATGACCCAGTCATGCATGCCATGTAGTGTTATCAACCCCAGTAGATGTATTGATCATGCAGATAGAAGGAAATAGTGAAGTCCTTTGAAGACGATAAAGTTCCTCATGACCGTGTCCTTTTCCAATCACATGCCCTGTCTTAAGATCTTGAAACTCAACCTCATCTGGTTTGAAAATAACTTGACAACTCAAATCAATCGTAGCCTTCCTTACTGATAGCAAGTTTGATGTAAACTGAGGCATATATAAGGCAATTGATTTCCTATCAAACAACCTAAGATTACTTATTCCTTCTATCTTAACCTTATCTCCATTTGCTATAATCACATTCCCAAAGGCAGACTTAACATCACTAATCATTTGATGGCTAGCTCCTAAATCTATAATGATGGGTTTAAAGTCATAAGAGTGTGTACCAGCCTGTTTTGGTGAGATAAGGGCTTGGCAGCTTTGATGAAGAAAATCAGGTCACTGCTGGTCACTGGACCATCAATGCTGGTCGCACCACCTCCACTTCTCCATGTTTCTCCTTTATTTAAGTTACTAATGAAGGCTGAGTGCATGGTTTTTCCTTCAATTGTTTGATGCTCAAACTTCTTGATTAACTCCTTGGCAAGATTGATGTCCATCATCCTTGGTTTCAGGTTATTTCTTCTATGTTGTTTCTTAGTCCTCTTGTACTCATGAAACAATACCATCGTTCCTATCTTGCTTGGTGCCTTCTTTGTAAGATGAACATGCTTCCTTTTCTTCTCAAGGAGTGTGTGAGTGACTTGTTCTCTCTGGATAAGAGCACAAACACCTTCAAAACTTGGAAGTTTGTCTTCCCTCAGAACATGCTTGATCAACTGATTGTATGAAGGCTTTAGAGTCAGTAGGAGACTAAAGAAAACATCTTGTTCTTGTCTTTCTCTTATGACGTCAAGATCATTAGAACTCGGCCTAAGCATGGTAAGCTCTGACCAAAGACTTCTAAATTTTCCAGGATGTTGGTTGAACTCTTCCTCATCTTGTTTCAGGTTGTTGATAGCATGCTTAACTTCAAACACCCTACTGATATTAGATCTGTTTCCATACACTTTTTGAAGTTTATCCCACAAATCTTTGGAAGTTTCACAATAGGAGTAAGCTACCAAGATTGATGCCTCAAGGCTGTTTTGAATGATGGATAACACCATGAGATCCTCCTGAACCCATCTTCCATTGTCAGCAAACATCACTTCTTTTCTTTGGAGAGTCATCATCAGAGATGTGGCTCTATAAACCCCTTCCTCCAAGGGTTGTCTTCACCAATCTTGACCAGAGAAGGTAATTAGAACCCTTCAATGTCACTGGAATGGGCATTTCTGTCAAGTTCTTCATCTTCTCCAGCTATGGACGACTGGATAATAGAATGTACTCAAGAGAAAATCTGAAAAATCACAGAGATTTGCGGAAGTAAGTAAACGAGGATGAAGAAAATAAAGGTCTCAAGAGCTAGATTGCTCTGATACGATGTGAGAATTGAAGAAATAAAGATTGTTTGAGTCTGATTAATGAAGAACATGAAGAACATGAGATAGAGAGAGAGAAATTCGTGGAGAATAAGAGAGAGAGAGGAAATATGTTTCCTTAGATTTATTTGTCTCTGATACAATGTTTAAAAAGGCAAACAACAGGAGACAAGTTGGCTAGAAAAAAGAAGAAATAAATTATGCTCAGAATGGGCAGAGGGCACGACCAACTTGAGTGAAAGGGACAGCTCCTCTTCCTCTCTCTTGCTTACCAGAACATGTGACTTCTGATTGTCTTCATCCCAAGAGCTCCATCCACTTGCAAACTCTTGTTTGAATTATCCCAGAGCTTCTGACGACCAAGGCACGGCATTTATATTGTTTCTTTCCCTTTGCTTGCCTTCCAAGACATGCTTAGGTCAAACTGTACGGACAAGCAAACCCTTGACCTATCCGGATGATCATTTCTCCTTGTCTCTTTAACTCTTGTCTGATATCTTCATCTTGTCAACCAACTCCAGATTATTAATTCTTCATCTCAACGGTCATAAGCTTTATTATGACTCATAAATAAATGGAGAATCACCCTCATGTTGAATCAATATCATACGAGTTATGATGAAGAAGTTATCCAACTTTCAACCGAAGTTATTCTAGATTACTCTGTTTGGAGATTTGACAATTTCTTATTGATTCTAATCAAACCAGAATGAATAACGATGTAAGAAGATTTGTTTGGACATACAAATCAGTGGTTAATCACCCTGCAGTTAAATCAATATCATAGTAGTTATGATAAAGAAGTTATCCCACATTTTATCGAAGTGATTCCAGATTACCCTGTTTGGAGATTTGGCAATTTGTTCTTGATTATAATAAAACCAAAATGAATCACGATGTCAGACAACTCATAAATTAGTGGATAATCACCCTGATGTTGAATCAATATCATACGAGTTATGATGAAGAAGTTATCCCACTTTCAACCGAAGTTATTCTAGTTTACTCTGTTTGAAGATTTGACAATTTCTTATTGATTATAATCATACCAGAATGAATCACGATGTAAGAAGATTCCTTTGGACACAAAAATCAGTGGTTAATCACCCTGAAGTTGAATCAATATCATAGGAGTTATGATGAAGAAGTTATCTCACTTTCAATTGAAGTGATTCCAGATTACCCTTTTTGGAGATTTGATAATTTGTTCTTGATTCTAATAAAACCAAAATGAATAACGATGTGAGAATCTTAATTTTTTCTTATAAATCAGTGGAGAATCACCCCCATTTTGAATCAATATCATACGAGTTATGATGAAGAAGTTATCCCACTTCAACCGAAGTGATTCTAGTTTACCCTGTTTGGAGATTTGGCAATTTGTTCTTGATTCTAATAAAACCAGAATAAAGATGTAAGAAGCTTGATGTTCACTCATAAATCAGTGTAGAATCATCCTCATGTTGAATCAATATCATACGAGTTATAATGAAGAAGTTATCCCACTTTCAACCGAAGTGATTCTAGTTTACTTTGTTTGGATATTTGACAATTTCATATTGATTCTAATCAAACCAGAATGAATCATGATGTAAGAAGATTCGTTTGGAAATAAACATCAGTGGCCAATCCCTCTGAAGTTGAATCAATATCATAGGAGTTATGATGAAGAAGTTATCCCACTATCAACCATAATGATTCCAAATTACCCTATTTGAATATTTGGCAATTTGTTCTTGATTGTAATAAAAACAGAATGAATCACAATGTCAGAAGCCTTATTTTGACTCATAAATAAGGGGAGAATCACCCTCATTTTGAATCATTATCATACGAGTTATGATGAAGAAGTTATCCCACTTTCAACCGAAGTTATTCCAGTTTACTCTGTTTGGAGATTAGACAATTTCTTATTGATTCTAATCAAACCAGAATTTATAAAGATGTAAGAACCTTTGTTTGGACATAAAAATCAGTGGTTAATCACTTTGAAACTGAATCAATATCATAGGAGTTATGATGAAGAAGTTATCCCACTTTCAACCGAAGTGATTCCAGTTTACCTTGTTTGAAGATTTGACAATTTTTCCTTGATTCTAATAAAACCAGAATGAATCAAGATGTCAGATGCTTGATTTTGAATCATTAATCAGTGGATAATCACCCTGCTATTGAATCAATATCATAAGAGTTACGATGAAGAAGTTATCCTACTTTCAACCAAAGTGATTCTAGTTTACTTTGTTTGTCGATTTGACTATTTCTTTTTTATTTTAACCAAAATAGAATGAATCATGATTTATAATCTCTTTTGGACACACAAATCAGTGGCTAATCCCGCTGAAGTTGAATCAATACCATAGGAATTATGATGAAGAAGTTATCCAACTTTCAACCGAAGTGATTCC
This sequence comes from Moricandia moricandioides, assembly GCA_905132885.1. Lineage (NCBI taxonomy): Eukaryota > Viridiplantae > Streptophyta > Magnoliopsida > Brassicales > Brassicaceae > Moricandia > Moricandia moricandioides. Next base: position 137,122 of record CAJHQQ010000174.1, read on the forward strand.
AGTTTACCCTGTTTGGAGATTTGGCAATTTGTTCTTGATTCTAATAAAACCCGAATGAATCACGATGTAAGAAGCTTGATTTTGACTCCTAAATCAATTAAGAATCACCCTCATTTTGAATCATTATCATACAAGTTATGATGAAGAAGTTATCCCACTTTCAACCGAAGTGATTCCAGATTACTCTGTTTGGAGATTCGGAAAACTGTTCTTGATTCTAATATAACCAAATTGAATCATGATATCAGAAGCTTGATTTTGACTCATAAACCAGTGGAGAATCACCTTGATGTTGAATCAATATCATACGAGTTATGATGAAGAAGTTATCCCATTTTCAACCGAAGTGATTCTAGTTTACTCATTTTGGAGATTTCACAATTACTTATTGATTCTAATCAAACCAGAATGAATCACGATGTAAGAATCTTTGTTTGTACACACAAATCAGTGCCTAATCCCCCTGAAGTTGAATCAATATCATAGGAGTTATGATGAAGAAGTTATCCCACTTTTAACCGAAGTGATTCCAATTTACCTTGTTTGGAGATTTGGCAATTTGTTCTTGATACTAATAAAAACAGAATGAATAACGATGTTAGAAGCTTGATGTTGACTCATAAATCATAGGAGAATCACCCTCATGTTGAATAAATATCATACGAGTGATGATGAAGAAGTTATCCCACTTTAAACTGAAGTGATTCTAGTTTACTCTGTTTGGAGATTTGACAATTTCATATTGATTCTCATCAAACCAGAATGAATCATGATGTAAGAAGCTTCGTTTGGACACAAATATCAGTGGCCAATCCCCCTGAAGTTGAATAAATATCATAGGAGTTATGATGCAGAAGTTATCCCACTATCAACCAAAATGATTCCAAATTATCCTATTTGGAGATTTGTCAGATGCTTGATTTTGACTCATTAATCAGTGCAGAATCACCCTGCTGTTGAATCAATATCATACGAGTTATGATGAAGAAGTTATCCCACTTTCAACCGAAGTGATTCTAGTTTACTCTGTTTGTCGATTTGACTATTCTTTTTTATTTTAATCAAACCAGAATTAATCACGATTTAAAAATCTTCGTTTAGACACACAAATCAGTGGCTAATCCCACTGAAGTTGAATCAATACCATAGGAATTATGATGAAGAAGTTATCCAACTTTCAACCGAAGTCATTCCAGTTTACCATGTTTGGAGATTTGACAATTTATTCTTGATTCTAATAAAACCAGAATGAATCACGATGTAAGAAGCTTGATTTTGACTCATAAATCAATTAAGAATCAACCTCTTTTTGAATCAATATCATACAAATTATGATGAAGAAGTTATCCCACTTTCAACCGAAGTGATTCCAGATTACTCTGTTTGGAGATTCGGAAAACTGTTCTTTATTCTAATAAAACCAAATTGAATCACGATATCAGAAGTTTGATTTTGACTCATAAACCAGTGAAGAATCACCCTGATGTTGAATCAATATCATATGAGTTATGATGAACAAGTTATCCCACTTTCAACCGAAATGATTCTAGTTTACTCATTTTGGAGATTTGACAATTTCTTATTGATTCTAATCAAACCAGAATGAATCACGATGTAAGAAGCTTTGTTTGTACACAAAAATCAGTGCCTAATCCCCCTGAAGTTGAATCAATATCATAGGAGTTATGATGAAGAAGTTATCCCACTTTTAACCGAAGTGATTCCAATTTACCTTGTTTGGAGATTTGACAATTTGTTCTTGATACTAATAAAAACAAGAATGAATAACGATGTTAGAAGCTTGATGTTGACTCATATATCAGAGGAGAATCACCGTCATGTTGAATCAATATCATACGAGTGATGATGAAGAAGTTATCCCACTTTCAACTGAAGTGATTCTAGTTTACTCTGTTTGGAGATTTGACAATTTCAAATTGATTCTAATCAAACCAGAATGAATAATGATATAAGAAGCTTCGTTTGGACATAAAATTCAGTGGCCAATCCCCCTGAAGTTGAATAAATATCATAGGAGTTATGATGCAGAAGTTATCCCACTATCAACCAAAATAATTCCAAATTACCCTATTTGGAGATTTGACAATTTGTTCTTGATTCTAATATAAACAGAATGAATCACGATGTCAGAAGCTTGATTTAGGCTCATAAATCAGTGGAAAATCACCATGATGTTGAATCAATATCATACGAGTTATGATGAAGAAGTTATCCCACTTTCAACCGAAGTTATTCCAGTTTACTCTGTTTGGAGATTAGACAATTTCTTATTGATTCTAATCAAACCAGAATTTCTCACGATGTAAGAAGCTTTGCTTGGACATAAAAATCAGTGGTTAATCAATTTGAAACTGAATCAATATCATAGGAGTTATGATGAAGAAGTTATCCCACTTTCAACCGAAGTGATTCCACTTTATCCTATTTGGAGATTTGGCTATTTGTTCCTGATTCTAATAAAACCAGAATGAATCACGATGTCAGAAGCTTAGTTTTGACTCATTAATCAGTGGAGATTCACTCTCATGTTGAATCAATATCATACGGGTTATGATGAAGAAGTTATCCCACTTTCAACAGAAGTGATTCTAGTTTACTCTGTTTGGAGATTTGACAATTTCTTATTGATTCTAATCAAACCAGAATAAATCACGATGTAGAAAGCTTCTTTTGGACACATAAATCAGTGGCTAATCCCCCTGAAGTTGAATCAATATCATAAGAGTTATGATGAAGAAGTTATCCCACTATCAACCGAAGTGATTCCAGTTTACCTTGTATGGAGATTTGGCAATTTGTTCTTGATTCTAGTAAAACCAGAATGAATCACGAGGTCAGAAGCTTTATTTTGACTCATAAATCAGGGTAGAATCACCCTCATGTTGAATCAATATCATACGAGTTATGATGAAGGTGTTATCCCACTTTCAACCGAAGTTATTCTATACAACTCTTTTTGGAGATTTGACAATTTCTTATTGATTCTAATCAAAGCAGACTAAATCACGACTTAAGTAGCTTTGTTTGGACACACAAATCAGTGGCTAACACCCTGAAGTTAAATCAATACCATAGGAGATATGATGAAGCAGCTATCCCACTTTCAACCGAAGTGATTCCAGTTTACCCATTTTGGAGATTTCACAATTTGTTCTTAATTGTAATCGAACCTGAATAAATCATTATGTAAGAAGCTTCGTTTGGACATACAAATAAGTGGCCAATCCTCCTGAAGTTGAATCAATATCATAGGAGTTATGATGCAAAAGTTATCCCACTATCAACCGAAGTGATTCCAGTTTACCCTATTTGGAGATTTGGCAATTTGTTCTTGATTCTAATAAAACCAGAATGAATCACGATTTCAGAAGTTTGATTTTGACTCATAAATCAGACGGAGAATCACCCTGATGTTGAATCAATATCATACGAGTTATGATGAAGAAGTTATCCCACTTTCAACTGAAGTTATTCTATTTTACTATCTTTGGAGATTTGACAATTTCTTTTGAATTCTAATCAAACCATAACGAATCAAGATATAAGAATCTTCGTTTGGACATAAAAATCAGCGGTTAATCACCTTAAAGCTGAATAAATATCATAGGAGTTATGATGAAGAAGTCAACCCACTTTCAACCGAAGTGATCTTGGCAATTTGTTCTGGATTCCAATTAAACCAGAATGAATAATGATGTAAGAAGCTTCATTTGGAGATACAAATCAGTGGCCAATCCTCCTGAAGTTGAATCAATATCATAGGACTTATGATGCAGAAGTTATCCCACTTTCAACCGAAGTGATTCTAGTTTACTCTTATTGGAGATTTGACAATTTCTTATTGATTCTAATCAAACCAGAATGAATCACAATTTAAGTAGCTTGGTTTGGACACACAAATCAGTGGCTAATAACCCTGAAGTTAAATCAATACCGTAGGAGATATGATGAAGAAGTTATCTCACTTTCAACCGAAGTGATACCAGTTTATCCTGTTTGGAGATTTGGCAATTTTTTCTTGATTCTAATCAAACCAGAATGAATCATGATGTAAGAAGGTTCATTTGGACATATAATCAGTGACCAATCCTCCCGAAGTTGAATCAATATCATAGAAGTTATGATGCAAAAGTTATCCCATTATCAAACGAAGTGATTCCAGTTTATCCTATTTAGAGATTTAGCAATTTGTTCTTGATACTAATAAAACCAAAATGAATCACGATTTCAGAAGTTGATTTTGACTCATAAATCGATGTAGAATCACCCTGATGTTGAATCAATATCATACCAGTTATGATGAAGAAGTTATCCCACTTTCAACTGAAGTTATTCTATTTTATTCTGTTTGGAAATTTGACAATTTCTTATGAATTCTAATCAAAACATAATGAATCACGATGTAAGAATCTTTGTTTGGACATAAAAATCAGTGGTTAATCACCTTGAAGCTGAATAAATATCATAGGACTTATGATGAAGAAGTTATCCCATTTTCAACCGAAGTGATTCCAGTTTACCCTATTTGGAGATTTGGCAATTTTTTCTTGATTCATATAATAGCAGAATGAATCAAGATGTCAGATGCTTGATTTTGACTCATAAATCAGTGGAGAATCACTCCCATGTTGAATCAATATCATACGAGTTATGATGAAAAAGTTATCCCACTTTCAACTGAAGTGATTCTAGTTTACTCTGTTTGGGGATTTGACATTTTCTTATTGATTCTAAGCAAACCAGAATGAATCACGATGTAGGAAGCTTCGTTTGGACACATAAATAAGTAGCTAATCCCCCTGAATTGGAATCAATATCATAGGAGTTACGATGAAGAAGTTATCCCACTATAAACCGAAGTGATTCAAGTTTACCCTATTTGGAGATTTGGCAATTTGTTCTTGATTCTAAGAAAACCAGAATGAATCACGATGTCAGAAGCTTTATTTTGACTCAAAAATCAGTGTAGAATAACCCTCATGTTGAATTAATATCATACGAGTTATGATGAAGAAGTTATCCCACTTTCAACCGAAGTGATTCTAGTTTACTCGTTTTGGAGATTTCACAATTTCTTATTGATTCTAATCAAACCAGAATGAATCACGATTTAAGAAGCTTCATTTGGACACAAAAATCAGTTGCTAATCACCCTGAAGTTAAATCAATACCATAGGAGATATGATGAAGAAGTTATCCCACTTTCAACTGAAGTGATTCCAGTTTATCCTGTTTGGAGATTTTGCAATTTGTTCTATTTTCTAATTAAACCAGAATGAATTGTGAGAATAGATGAATTTAGGTGTCAGAGTGATGTAGAAACAGAGTATGGTCGAAACTAAGAGAAAGAGAATGAAGAGATTAAGTGAGAATCAAAGAGAATGCAGTGAAGAGTATGAAAGTATGAGAGTGTTCTTGAGTATCAAAAAGGGTGAGTTCATGTGTAATTAGAGAGATTAGAGAGAACGAGAGACTAAGAGAGAATGAAACCAGAGAATAGTGAAGAAAGAGAACTCCTCTTTGCTTAAATCATTCAGTTACATGAACTGCCTTTAAATAGGTAGTGTGCATACATTAAATTAATCTAAATCTAGGAAGACATAAACAAATACATTTGTGAGGTTTCTGATGAAGACAAGAAGGATACAGACAAGGAGAATCTCGACCAGAGGGAGAGAGAGTGACAGGAGGGAGAGATGGGCACAGTTTGGTTGAGTGAAAGTGACAGCCGGCTTATCCTCTTATGCACATGTGACTTTTATTCTAATTAATTCCCAACTTGCCTAAGTTGTCTCCAACGGTCTGATCTCTATTTTAAACTTCAAATCCGCCTCAGAATACTCAGCTTGACGAGTTCACCATTTGCCTTGACTTCCAAGACACTCTAGGCTAGGATCTGATACTTGCGCGCCAAGACTGTACAGACAAATTCAAACTTGCTCTGGATGCTTCATCTTTGATGCTTGGTCTCTTCACCAGCATTATTTATCTTTATTCTAACACTCCCCCTCAAGCTTGACCATAGGAGAACCTTCGACAAGCTTGGAACCTTGAAGAAGCTCCCTCATTAAAAACCTTAGCCAGAAAACTCATTTGGGACAAAACCAGCTAAGGAAAAGAGTAGAGTTCTTCAAAACCTAGGGATTGGCCAGTGAGCCTAAGGAACTTCAGACAACTCATGGTGGAGTCCTTAGGCTCTGGATCATGGCCTAACACTTCCTGCAAGAGTGAACTCCACAACTTGCACATAACACCATCTCAGATCTCTTCTTTAGGCCGGTTGATGTCTCCCCCTTTCTTCTGACTACTCGCCATCTACAAAGGGTTTTGGGATGTCCAGCTTCTGCTATAGAGAGCTCCAAGTATTGTACCTGATACACTATCCCAAAAGTGCATCAGTCCTTAAGGTAATGAACTAAACACTTATTCAAAGAATAATCAGAATGATGAACCAATTGAAATGAGAGTTAATGAGAGTTAAGGTGCTTCCCTTTCATAGGTATGGTGAGGTGTGAACTCCACTTGAATTCCCCACTTGGTAAGATAATACTCAGATCATGGAAGCTCAATCTTCATGCTTGGAACTGAGAATATAAGAAGGACCAAGCATGCAATGGGACAGTGAGTTCATTTGAGTCTTCTTTGATCTGGCTAATGATGCAAGTGTGAACTCCACAGCTTGCAAGAGGCAATGGACGACCTGGATCTTCAGGATTCCTCATCATTACCCCTCCTCAAGCTTGATCCAGAGAGTATAGGTGATGGACCAAGCTTGGAAGTCAGCAATACTGAGCTTAAACCAGGAGCGCATCACCCCTAAAGCTGCGCTTAAGTCAACCGGTTCCTCCTTTGATCTCTTCTTCACTTCCTTAAACAACCACTCTTCCTTGTGTATCTCTTGAACCAGGAGCGCAACAACCAAACCAAACAGCCTGCGCTTAAGTCAACCGGTTCTACACACAAGCTGTCTCTCCATGGTCTGGAATATACATCATGTGTACGCTTTGAATCATACAGGAATATACATCATGTGTAGGCTCTGAACACATGGCAAAGTCTTTTTCTTTGTCTTGGATTGGTGATAGACAACTAGCACCTCTTGTGTACCTGAAACATCAATCAACGTCCAGCAAGAATTAGACCACACATTAGGATCAGAGCTTTATAACTCACCAAGTCTGATCCATAATTATTAACAAGATGCAATGGACTGAATCTAAACAACTCATTCAGTTCAAATCCAAGCAAACAACTCACTAAATGCACAGGAATGATAACTCATCAATTACAAAGCATTTAGGCTATTTTTATGATCATTTTAAACAATGACAAGCTCAAATGACAAAACTAGAGACTAGATAACTCATCTAATCACCCTATAAATTCATGGATGCATTATACATGAGGAAACTCTCCTAGACTTCTATCAATGCAACAAGACACAAAACATGAGCTAAGCAACTCGTCTAGACCAGACAGAACACAAACAATTAAACTAGGACAGGAACTAGACATAACCATGCTAGCAAACTCCTAAACCAGAATACACACAACCAGAAACAACTTAAAAACAATTAAACAAGCTCTTTGAAGTTTAGGAGGTTAACTTACAACAAAGGAACCTGAGCTAGTTCCTTGAACATCCATGGCAATTGTTCATCTGAACTTGGAAGGTTTGAGGTGTTGGTGAAGGTCCCAACACTTCTCCTTGGTATGACCATCTCGCTTGCAATGCTCACACTTGATTCCCCTCCTCTCCTCCTTCTTATAATAAGTCTTTGGTGACTGAGGAGAAGCAGCTGCTTGATTGACAAAGGAAAGAGACTCATTTCCTTCAAACAAATCGTGTGACCCTTGTTCCTTTTGAATTTGAGAGCACACTTCTTCAAGAGATGGCAGCTTGTCTGACCTCAGTATGTGCTTCACTAGATCATTGAAGGCTGGATGAAGAGTGAGGAGTAGCCCAAACACTTTGTCTTGCTCTCTTCTTTCATTGAGGATGTTTGGGTTTGTTGTAGATGGTCTTAGCATATCAAGCTCAGACCAAAGGGACCTGAACTTTCCAAAGTGGTCAGTAAACTCCATCTCCTCCTGAGACAGGTCGTTTATGGCCTTCTTGAGCTCATACACTCGGCTCAAGTTGGATGAGTTACCATAAACCTTGTGGAGAGTCTCCCAAAGCTCTTTAGCACTCTCACAATATGAGTAAGCCTCCATAATGGAAGCTTCAAGAGAGCTTTGGAGGATGAACAAAACCATGAGATCTTCTTGCTGCCATTTGCCTCCATTTTCAAGGTTAGATGGAGTTGCTTCTGTATAATGGTTCCACAAGCCTTTTCCTCCAAGGGCAGTCTTCACAAGCCTGGACCAGAGGAGGTAGTTTGAGCCATTTATCACCACAGGGATCACCATTGGAGTCGCCATAGTTCTTGTGTTATCCATCTTGGAGAGTTCTGGACCAGTGGACAATAGAGAGTACCCACTGATTTGCAAGAGACTGAGCTTGAATATTGACTTTGAAGAATCTTGCTGTACTGAGCTGAAGCTTTCTTGAGTTCCAGAGACTAAAGACCACCTTTATCTTGAGTTTTGGTGAGATTTTTCCCTCCTGGAAAACCTTTGGACCAGAGGATACAAGGATGGAACAAAACAAGGTTTGAAAGAGATGATTGAACAGAAACAGATTTGCAGAAGCTTTATAGGTTTTCAGGAGCTTGAGAGCTCTGATACCATGTGAGAATAGATGAATTTAGGTGTGAGAGTGATGTAGAAACAGAGTATGGTCGAAACTAAGAGAAAGAGAATGAAGAGATTAAGTGAGAATCAAAGAGAATGCAGTGAAGAGTATGAAAGTATGAGAGTGTTCTTGAGTATCAAAGAGGGTGAGTTCGTGTGTAACCAGAGATATTAGAGAGAATGAGAGACTAAAAGAGTATGAAACTAGAGAATAGTGAAGAAAGAGAACTCCTCTTTGCTTAAATCATTCAGTTACATGAACTGCATTTAAATAGGCAGTGTGCATACATTAAATTAATCTAAATCTAGGAAGACATAAACAAATACTTTTGTGAGGTTTCTGATGAAGACAAGAAGGATACATCCAAGGAGAATCTCGACCAGAGGGAGAGAGAGTGACAGGAGGGAGAGATGGGCACGGTTTGGTTGAGTGAAAGTGACAGCCTGCTCATCCTCTTATGCACATGTGACTTTTATTCTAATTAATTCCCAACTTGCCTAAGCTGTCTCCAATGGTCTGATCTCTATTTTAAACTTCAAATCTGCCTCAGAATACTCAGCTTGACAAGTTTCCCATTTGCCTTGACTTCCAAGACACTCTAGGTTAGGATTTGATAATTGCGCGCCAAGACTGTACGGACAGATTCAAACTTGCTCTGGATGCTTCATCTTTGATGCTTGGTCTCTTCACCAGCATTATTTATCTTCATTCTAACATGAATAGCGATATCAGAAGCTTGATTTTGACTCATAAATCAGTGGAGAATCACCCTCATGTTGAATCAATATCATACAAGTTATGATGAAAAAGTTATCCCCCTTTCAACTAAAGTGATTCCAGTTTACCCTGTTTGGAGATTTGACAATTTGTTCTTGATTATAATAAAATAAGAATGAATCAAGATGTCAGAAGCTTGATTTTGACTCATAAATCAGTGGAGAATTACCCTCATGTTGAATCAATATCATACGAGTTATGATGAAGAAGTTATCCCACTTTCAACCGAAGTGATTCGAGTTTACTCTGTTTGGAGATTTGACAATATCTTATTGATTCTAATCAAACCAGAATGAATAATGATGTACGAACCTTCGTTTGGACATACAAATCAGTGGACAATCCCCCTGAAGTTGAATCAATATCATAGGAGTTATGATGCATAAGTTATCCTAGTATCAACCGAAGTGATTCCAGTTTACCTTATTTGGAGATTTGGCAATTTGTTCTTGATTCTACTAAAACCAGAATGAATCAAGATGTCAGAAGCTTGATTTTGACTCATAAATCAGTGGACAATCACCCTGATGTTGAATCAATATCATACGAGGTATGATGAAGAAGTTATCCCACTTTCAACCGAAGTTATTCTAATTTACTTTGTTTAGAGATTTGTCAATTTCTTATTGAATCTAATCAAACAATAATGAATTTCTATGTAAGAAGATTCATTTGGAAACACAAATCATTGGTTAATCACCCTGAAGTTAAATCAATATCATAGGAGTTATGATGAAGAAGTTATCCCACTATCAACCGAAGTGATTCCAGTTTACTCTGTTTGGAGACTTGGCAATTTGTTCTTGATTTTAAGAAAACCAGAATAAATCACGATGTCTGAAGCTTGATTTTGACTCATAAATCTGTGTAGAATAACCCAGATATTAACTCAATATCATACGAGTTATGATGAAGAAGTTATCTCACTTTCAACCGAAGTGATTCCAATTTACCATGTTTAGAGATTTGGCAATTTTTTCTTGATTCTAATAAAACAAGAATGAATCAAGATGTCAGATGCTTGATTTTGACTTTTTAATCGGTGTAGAATCGCCCTGCTGTTGAATCAATATCATACGAGTTATGATGAAGAATTTACCACTTTCAACCGAAGTGATTCCAGTTTATCATGTTTGGAGATTTGACAATTTGTTCTTGATTCTAATAAAACCAAAATGAATCACGATGTCAGAAGCTTGATTTTGACTCATAAATCAGTGGAGAATTACCCTCATTTTGAATCAATATCATACGAATTATGATGAAGAAGTTATCTCACTTTCAACCGAAGTGATTCTAATTTACTCTGTTTGGAGATTTGACAATATCTTATTGATTCTAATCAAACCAGAATGAATCACGATGTAGAAAGCTTCGTTTGGACACATAAATCAGTGGCTAATCCCACTGAAGTTGAATCAATATCATAGGAGTTATGATGAAGAAGTTATCCCACTATCAACCGAAGTGATTCCACTTTACCCTATTTGGAGATTTGGCAATTATTCCTGATTCTAGTAAAACCATATTCAATCACGAAGTCAGAAGCTTTATTTTGACTCATAAATCAGTGTAGAATCACCCTCATTTTCAATCAATATCATACGAGTTATGATGAAGATGTTATCCCACTTTCAACCGAAGTGATTCTAGTTTACTCTTTTTGGAAATTTCACAATTTCTTATTGATTCTAATCAAACCAGAATTAATGACGATTTAAGAAGCTTTGTCTTGACATACAAATCAGTGGCTCATCACCCTGAAGTTAAATAAATAACATAGGAGATATGATGAAGAAGTTATCCCACTTTCAACCAAAGTGATTCCAGTTTATCCTCTTTGGAGATTTGACAATTTGTTCTTGATTCTAACAAAACCAGAATAAATCACGATGTCAAAAGCTTGATTTTGACTCATAAATCAGTGGAGAATCACCCTCATGTTAAATCAATATTATATGAATTATGATGAAGAAGTTATGCCACTTTCAACCGAAGTGATTTCAGTTTACATTTTTGGAGATTTGGCAATTTTTTTTTTGATTCTAATAAAACCAGAATGAATCACAATGTCAGAAGGTTGATTTTGACTCATAAATCAGTCTAGAATCACCCTCATGTTGAATCAATATCATACGAGTTATGATGGAGAAGTGATCCCATTTTTAACCAAAGTGATTCTAGTTTACTCTTTTTGGAGATTTCAGAATTTCTTATTAATTCTAATCAAACCAGAATGAATCACGATTTAAGAAGCTTTGTTTAGACACACAAATCAGTGGCTAATCACCCTGTAGTTGAATCAATTACATAGGAGTTATGATGAAGAAGTTATTCCACTATCAACCAAAGTTAATCCAGTTTACCCTATTTGGAGATTTGGCAATTTGTTCTTGATTCTAGTAAAACCAGAATGAATCACGATGTCAGAAGCTTGATTTTGACTCAAAATTCAGGGTAGAATCACCCTCATGTTGAATCAATATCATACGAGTTATGATGAAGATGTTATCCCACTTTCAACCGAAGTGATTCTAGTTTACTCTTTTTGGAGATTTGACAATTTCTTATTGATTTTAATCAAACCAGAATGAATCATGATTTAAGAAGCTTTGTTTGGACACAAAAATCAGTGGCTAATCAACCTGAAGTTAAATCAATACCATAGGAGATATGATGAAGTTATCCCACTTTCAACTGAAGTGATTCCAGTTTATCTTGTTTGGAGATTTGGCAATTTGTTCTTGATTCTAATCAAACCAACATGAATCATGATGTAAGAATTTTCGTTTGGACATAAAAATCAGTGGCCAATCCTCCTGAAGTTGAATCAATTTCATAGGAGTTATGATGCAGAAGTTATCCCACTATCAACCGAAGTGATTCCATTTCACCCTGTTTAGAGATTTAGAAATTTGTTCTTGGTTCTAATAAAACAAGAATGAATCACAATTTCAGAAGTTTGATTTTGACTCATAAATCAGTGGAGAATCACCCTGATATTAATTCAATATCATACGAGTTATGAAGAAGAAGTTATCCCACTTTCAACCGAAGTAATTCTAGTTTACTGTATATGGAGATTTGAAAATTTGTTATTGATTCTAATCAAACCATAATGAATCATGATGTAAGAAGCTTTGTTTGAAAATACAAATCAGTGGACAATCACCCTGATGTTGAATCAATATCATAAGAGTTATGATGAAGAAGTTATCCCACTTTCAACCGAAGTGATTCTAGTTCACTCTTTTTGGAGATTTAACAATTTCTTATTGATTCTAATCAAACCAGAATGAATCGCGATTTACTTAGCTTCATTTGTACACACAAATCAGTGGCTAATCACCCTGAAGTTAGATTAATACCATAGGAGATATGATGAAGAAGTTATCCCACTTTCAACCAAAGTGATTCCAGTAGACCCTCTTTGGACATTTGACAATTTGTTCTTGATTCAAAAAAAAACCAGAATGAATCACGATTTCAGAAGCTTGATTTTCACTCATAAATCAGTGGAGAATCACCCTCAGGTTAAATCAATATCATACGAGTTATGATGAAGAAGTTATCCCACTTTAAACCGAAGTGATTATAGTTTACCCTGTTTGGAGATTTGTCAATTTTTCTTGATTCTAATAAAACCAGAATGTATCAAGATTTCAGATGCTTGAATTTGACTCATTAATCAGTGGAGAATCACCCTGCTGTTGAATCAATATCACACGAGTTATGATGAAGAAGTTATCCCACTTTCAACCGAAGTGGTTCTAGTTTACTCTGTTTGTAGATTTGACAATATCTTATTGATTCTAATCAGACCAGAATGAATCACGATATAAGAAGCTTCATTTGGACACAAAAATCAGTGGCTAACCATCCTTAAGTTGAATCAATATCATAGGAGTTATGATGAAGAAGTTATCCCATTTTCAACCGAAGTGATTCCTGTTTACCCTATTTTGGAGATTTGGCAATTTGTTCTTGATGCTAATAAAACAGGAATGAATCACGATGTCAGAAGCTTGATTTTGACTCATTAATCAGTGTATAATCACTCTCATGTTGATTCAATATCATACGAGTTATGATGAAGAAGTTATCTTACTTTCAACTGAAGTGATTCTAGTTTACTCTGTTTGGAGATTGGACAATTTCTTATTGATTCTAATCAAAACAGAATGAATCACGACGTAGGCAGCTTTGTTTGGACAAATAAATCAGTGGCTAATCCCCCTGAAGTTGAATCAATATCATAGGAGTTATGATGAAGAAGTTATCCCACTATCAACTGAAGTGATTCCAGTTTACCCTATTTGGAGATTTTGTAATTTATTCTTGAATCTAGTAAAAAAAGAATGAATCTCGAAGTCAGAAGCTTTAATTTGACTCATAAATCAGTGTAGAATCACCCACATTTTGAATCAATATCATACGAGTTATGATGAAGATGTTATCCCACTTTCAACCGAAGTGATTCTAATTTACTCTTTTTGGAGATTTGACGATTTCTTATTGATTCTAGTCAAACCAGAATGAATCATGATTTAAGAAGCTTTTTTGGACACAAAAATCAGTGGCTAATCACCCCGAAGTTAAATCAATACCATAGCATATATGATGAAGAAGTTATCCCACTTTAAACCGAAGTGATTCCAGTTTACCCTGTTTGGATATTTGGCAATTTTTTCTTGATTCTAATAAAACCAGAATGAATCAAGATGTCAGATGCCTGATTTTGACTCATTAATCAGTGGAGAATCACACTGCTATTGAATCAATATCATACGAGTTATGATGAAGAAGTTATCCCACTATCAACCGAAGTGATTCCAGTTTACCCTATTTGGAGATTTGGTAATTTGTTCTTGATTCTAATAAAAACAGAATGAATCACGATGTCAGAAGCCTTATTTTGACTCATAAATCAGGGGAGAATCACCCTCATGTTGAATCGATATCATACGAGTTACGATGAAGAAGTTATCCCACTTTCAACGAAGTGATTCTAGTTTACTTTGTTTGGAGATTTGAAATTTCTCATTGATTTGAATCAAACCAGAATGGATCACGATGTAAGAAGCTTTATTTTGACTCATAAATCAGTGTAGAATCACTCTCATGTTGAATCAATATCATACGAGTTATGATGAAGAAGTTATCCCACTTTCAACCGAAGTTATTCTAGTTTACTCTATTTGGAGATTTGACTATTTCTTATTGATTCTAATCAAACCAGAATGAATCACAATGTAAGAAGCTTTAATTGGACACAAAAATCAGTGGATAATCATCCTTAATCTGAATCAATATCATAGGAGTTATGATGAAGAAGTTATCCCACTTTCAAACGAAGTGATTCCAATTTATCCTATTTTGGAGATTTGACAATTTGTTCTTGATTCTAATAAAACATGAACGAATCACGATGTCATAAGCTTGATTTTGACTCATTAATCAGTGGAGAATCACTATAATGTTGAATCAATATCATACGAGTTATGATGAAGAAGTTATCCAACTTTCAACTAAAGTGATTCTAGTTTACTCTGTTCGGAGATTTGACAATTTCTTATTGATTCTAATCAAACCAGAATAAATCACGATGTAAGAAGCTGCATTTGGACACACAAATAAGTGTCTAATCACCCTGAAGTTGAATCAATATCATAGGAGTTATGATGAAGAAGTTATTCCACTCTCAACCGAAGTGATTCAAGATTACTCTGTTTGGAGATTTGGAAAAATTTTCTTGATTCTAATAAAAAAAAATGAATCACAATTTTAGAAGGTTTATTTTGACTCATAAATCAGTGGAGAATCACCCTGATTTGGAATCAATATCATACGAGTTATGATGAAGAAGTTATCCCACTTTCAACCGAAGTGATTCTAGTTTACGCTTTTTGGAGATTTCACAATTAATTATTGATTCTAATCAAACCAGAATGAATCACGATGTAAGAAGCTTCATTTCGACACACAAATAAGTGGCCAATCATCCTTAACTTGAATCAATATCATAGGAGTTATGATCAAGAAGTTATTCCACTTTCAACCGAAGTGATTCCAGTTTATCCTATTTTGGAGATTTGGTAATTTGTTCTTGATTCTAATAAAACAGGAATGAATCACGATTTCAGAAGCTTGATTTTGACTCATTAATCAGTGGAGAATCACTCTCATGTTGAATCAATATCATACGTGTTATGATGAAGAAGTTATCCCATTTTCAACTGAAGTGATTATATTTTACTATTATTGGAGATTTGACAATTTCTTATTGATTCTAATCAAACCAGAATGAATCATAATGTAAGAAGCTTCTCTTGGATACAAAAATCAGTGGCTAATCACCCTGAAGTTAAATCAATATCATAGGCGATATGATGAAGAAGTTATCCACTTTCAACCGAAGTGATTCCAGTTTACCCTCTTTGAAGAATTGGCAATTTGTTCTTGATTCTAATAAAACCAAATTGTATCAAGATTTCAGCTGCTTGATTTTGACTCATAAAGCAGTGGAAAATCACCCTCATGTTGAATCAATATAATATGAGTTATAATGAAGAAGTTATCCCACTTTCAACCGAAGTGATTCTAGTTTACCCTATTTTAGAGATTTGGCAATTTGTTCTTGATTCTTGTAAAACCAGAATGAATCACGATGTCAGAAGCTTTATTTTGACTCATAATTCAGTGTAGAATCACCCTCATGTTGAATCAATATCATACGATTTATGATGAAGAAGTTATCCCACTTTCAACCGAAGTGATTCTAGTTTACTAATTTTGGAGATTTGACAGTTTCTTATTAATTCTAATCAAACCATAATGAATCGATGTAAGAAGCTTCGTTTGTACACACAAATCAGTGTCTAATCCCCCTGAAGGTTAAATAATATGATACGAGTTATGATGAAGAAGTTATCCCACTTTCAACCGAAGTGATTCAAGATTACTCTGTTTGGAGATTTGGCAATTTGTTCTTGATACTAAAAAAAACAGATTGATTAACGATGTCAGAAGCTTGATTTTGACTCATAAATTAGGAGAGAATCACCCTTATGTTGAATCAATATCATACGATTTATGATGAAGAAGTTATCCCACTTTCAACCGAAGTGATTCTAGTTTACTAATTTTGGAGATTTGACAATTTCTTATTGATTCTAATCAAACCAGAATGAATCACGATGTAAGAAGCTTTGTTTGTACACACAAGTCAGTGGCTAATCCCCCTGAAGGTTAATCAATATCATACGAGTTATGATGAAGAAGTTATTCCACTTTCAACCGAAGTGATTCAAGATTACTCTGTTTGGAGATTTGGCAATTTGTTCTTCACACTAATAAAACCATAATGATTAACGATGTCAGAAGCTTGATTTTGACTCATAAATCAAGGGAGAATCACCCTCATGTTGAATCGAGATCATACGAGTTATGATGAAGAAGTTATCCCACTTTCAACGAAGTGATTCTAGTTTATTTTGTTTGGAGATTTGACAATTTCTTATTGATTCTAATCAAACCAGAATGAATCACGAGTAAGAAGCTTTATTTGGATAAAAAAATAAGTGGCTAATCACCCTTAAGTTAAATCAATATCATAGGAGTTATGATGAAGAAGTTATCCCACTTTCAACCGAAGTGATTCCAGTTTACCCTATTTGGAGATTTGAAAATTTGTTCTTGATTCTAATAAAACCAGAATGAATCAGGATGTCAGAAACTTGATTTTGACTCATAAATCAGTGGAGACCACTCTCATAATGAATCAATGTCAAACGAGTTATGATGAAGAAGTTATCTCACTTTCAACCGAAGTGATTGTAATTTACTCTGTTTGGAGATTTGATAATTTCTTATTGATTCTAATCAAACCGGAATGAATCATGATGTAAGAAGCTTCGTTTAGACATACAAATCAGTGGACAATCCCCCTGAAGTTGAATCAATATCATAGGAATTATGATGCAGAAGTTATCCCACTATCAACCGAAGTGATTCTAGTTTATCCTATTTGGAGATTTGTCAATTTTTTCTTGATTCTACTAAAACCAGAATGAATTACGATGTCAGAAGCTTGATTTTGAGTCATAAATCAGTGGACAATCACCCTGATGTTGAATCAATATCATACGAGTTATGATGAAGAAGTTATCCCACTTTCAACTGAAGTGAATCTAGTTTACTCTTTCTGGAGATTTCACAATTTCTTATTGATTCTAATCAAACCAGAATGAATCACGATATAAGAAGCTTCGTTTGGACACACAAATCAGTGGCTAATCACCCTGAAGTTAAATCATTACCATAGGAGATATGTTGAAAAAGTTATCCCAACTGAAGTGATTCTAGTTTACCGTGTTTGGAGATTTGACAATTTGTTCTTGATTCCAATCAAACCAGAATGAATCATGATGTAAGAAGGTTCGTTTGGCCATAAAAATCAGTTGCCAATCCTCCTGAAGTTGAATCAATATCATAGGAGTTAAGATGCAGAAGTTATCCAACTATCAACCGAAGTGATTCCAGTTTACCCTATTTGGAGATTTGGCAATTTGTTCTTGATTTTAATAAAACCAGAATGAATCTCGATTTCAGAAGTTTGATTTTGACTCATAATTCAGTGGAGAATCACCTTGATTTTGAATCAATATCATACGAGTTATGATGAAGTAGTTATCCCACTTTCAATAGAAGTTATTCTCGTTTACTCTGTTTGGATATTTGACAATTTCTTTTGAATTCTAATCAAACCAGAATGAATCACGATGTAAGAATCTTCGTTTGGACATAAAAATAAGTGGTTAATCACCTTGAATCTGATTAAATATCATAGTAGTTATGATGAAGAAGTTATCTCACTTTCAACCGAAGTGATTCCAGTTTACCCTGTTTGGAGATTTGACAATTTGTTCTTGATTATAATAAAACCAGAATGAATCACGAAATCAGAAGTTTGATTTTGACTCATGAATCAGTGGAGAATCACCCTGATGTTGAATCAATATCATACGAAGTTATGATGAAGAAGTTATCCCAATAACATACTATGTTTTGAGATTTGACAATTTCTTATGAATTCTAATCAAATCAGAATGAATCACGATGTAAGAATCTTTGTTTGGACATAAAAATCAGTGGTTAATCACCTTGAAGCAGAATAAATATCATAGGAGTTATGATGAAGAAGTTAACCCACTTTCAACCGAAGTGATTCTTGGCAATTTGTTCTTGATTCCAATCAAACCAGGATGAATCATGATGTAAGAAGCTTCATTTGGAAATAGAAATCAGTGGCTAATCCTCTTGAAGTTGAATCAATATCATAGGAGCTATGATGTAGAAGTTATCCCACTTTCAACCGAAGTGATTCTAGTTTACTTTTTTTTGGAGATTTGACAATTTCTTATTGATTCGAATCAAACCAGAATGAATCACAATTTAAGTAGATTCGTTTGGACACACAAATCAGTGGCTAATCACCCTGAAGTTAAATAAATACCATAGGAGATATGATGAAGAAGTTATCCCACTTTCAACCGAAGAGATTCTAGTTTACCATGTTTGGAGATTTGGCAATTTGTTCTTGATTCTAATCAAACCAGAATGAATCATGATGTAAGAAGCTTCATTTGGACATACAAATCAGTGAAAAATCCTCCCGAAGTTGAATCAATATCATAGAGGTTATGATGCAGAAGTTATCCCATTATCAACCGAAGTGAGTCCAGTTTCTCCTATTTGGAGATTTGACAATTTGTTCTTGATTCTAATAAAACCAGAATGAATCACGATTTCAGAAGTTTGATTTTGACTCATAAATCAGTGGAGAATCACCCTGATGTTGAATCAATATCATACGAGTTATGATGAAGAAGTTATCCCACTTTCAACTGAAGTTATTCTATTTTATTCAGTTTGGAAATTTGACAATTTCTTATGAATTCTAATCAAACCATTATGAATCACGATGTAAGAATCTTTGTTTGGACATAAAAATCAGTGGTTAATCACCTTGAAGCTGAATAAATATCATAGGAGTTATGATGAAGAAGTTATCCCACTTTCAACCGAAGTGATTCCAGTTTACACTATTTAGAGATTTGGCAATTTTTTTCTTGATTCTAATAATACCAGAATGAATCAAGATGTCAGATGCATGATTTTGACTCATAAATCAGTGGAGAATCACTCTCATGTTGAATCAATATCATACGAGTTATGATGAGGAAGTTATCCCACTTTCAACTGAAGTGATTCTAGTTTACTCTGTTTGGAGATTTGACAAGTTATTATATATTCTAATCAAACCAGAATGAATCAAGATGTAAGAAGCTTCGCTTGGATACACAAATCAGTGGCTAATCACCCTGAAGTTAAATCAATACCATATGAGTTATGATGAAGAAATTATCCCACTTTCAACCGAAGAGATTCCAGTTTACCCTGTTTGGAGATTTGACAATTTTTTCTTGATTCTAATAAAACCAGAATGAATCAAGATGTCAGATGCTTTATTTTGACTCATTAATCAGTATAGAATCACCCTGCTGTTAAATCAATATCATACGAGTTATGATGAAGAAGTTATCTCACTTTCAACTGAAGTAATTCTAGTTTAATCTGTTTGTAGATTTGACTATTTCTTATTGATTCTAATATAACCAGAATGAATCACGATGTAAGAAGCTTCATTTGGACACACAAATAAGTGGCTAATCATC
This sequence comes from Moricandia moricandioides, assembly GCA_905132885.1. Lineage (NCBI taxonomy): Eukaryota > Viridiplantae > Streptophyta > Magnoliopsida > Brassicales > Brassicaceae > Moricandia > Moricandia moricandioides. Next base: position 157,393 of record CAJHQQ010000174.1, read on the forward strand.
ATTAAGTTGAATCAATATCATAGGAATTATGATGAAGAAGTTATCCCACTTTCAACCGAACTGATTCCAGTTTACCCTATTGTGGAGATTTGGATATTTATTCTTGATTCTAATAAAACAGGAATGAATCTCGATGTCAGAAGCTTGATTTTGACTCATTAATCAGTGGAGAATCACTCTCATGTTGAATCAATATCATACGAGTTATGATGAGGAAGTTATCCCACTTTCAACTGAAGTGATTCTAGTTTACTCTGTTTGGAGATTTGACAAGTTATTATATATTCTAATCAAACCAGAATGAATCAAGATGTAAGAAGCTTCGCTTGGATACACAAATCAGTGGCTAATCACCCTGAAGTTAAATTAATATCATATGAGATATGATGAAGAATTATCCCACTTTCAACCGAAGTGATTCCAGTTTACCCTCTTTCGAGATTTGGCAATTTGTTCTTGATTCTAATAAAACCAGAATGAATCACGATATCAGAAGATTGATTTTGACTCATATATCAGTGGAGAATCACCCTCATGTTGAATCAATATAATACGACTTATGATGAAGAAGTTTGTAACATCCCGAGTTGTGATATGTGGAAAGGCTTAAGAGAATTGATTTGGCTACCTATGTCACCAAAGTTGACTAACCTTTTCCGTCACACATCCGTTTAGAAATCTAGGGTTAAGCATGCTTATGTCGGAGTAGTGAAAGGATGTGTGACCTATCGGGAAGTGATTCGCGATACCGTGCGAGTGAGGCCAAAGCACGGGGAAAGGTCGGGTGGTGATTGCAGGGTCAGTAAACAATGATTTGGAGCCTTGGAAAATTAACGACCGACCGTCGGATGGGATGGGGCCCACGGGGCGAGAGAGCGGGCGTGGGTGGCTCATTAGCCGTGGGCGGTCGGGGCGTTATAAGTGGTATCAGAGCTGGTTAGCCATCTCGGTTCTGACCCGAGAGGCTTCTTGAGACCTGTCGTGGGGCGCAACGAGGACATTGCGTTCTTTGAGAGGGGGTGAATTGTAACATCCCGAGTTGTGATATGTGGAAAGGCTTAAGAGAATTAATTTGGCTACCTATGTCACCAAAATTGACTTACCTTTTCCGTCACACATCCGTTTAGAACTCTAGGGTTAAGCGTGCTTATGTCGGAGTAGTGAAAGGATGGGTGACCTATCGGGAAGTGATTCGCGATACCGTGAGAGTCAGGCCAAAACATGGGGAAAGGTCGGGTGGTGATTGCAGGGTCAGTAAAAAATGATTTCGAGCCTTGGAAAATTAACAACCGACCGTCGGATAGGATGGGGCCCACGGGCCGAGAGAGCGGGTGTGGGTGGCTCATTAGCCGTGGGCGGTCCGGGCGTTATAAAGTTATCCCACTTTCAACCAAAATGATTCCAGTTTACCATGTTTGGAGATTTGGCAATTTTTTCTTGATTCTAATAAAACCAGAATAATTCAAGATTTCAGATGCTTGATTTTGACTCATTAATCAGTGGAGAATCACCCTGCTGTTGAATCAATATCATACGAGTTATGATGAAGACGTTATCCCACTTTCAATCGAAGTGATTCTAGTTTACTTTGTTTGTAGATTTGACTATTTCTTATTGATTCTAATCAAACCAGAATGAATCACGATGTAAGAAGCTTCGTTTGTACACAAAAATCAGTGGCTAATCCCCGTGAAGGTGAATCAATATCATACGAGTTATGATGAAGAAGTTATCCCACTTTCAACCGAAGTGATTCAAGATTACTCTGTTTGGAGATTTGGCAATTTGTTCTTGATACTAATAAAACCAGAATGATTAACGATGCCAGAAGCTTGATGTTGACTCATAAATCAGGGGAGAATCACCCTCATGTTGAATCAGTATCATACGAGTGATGATGAAGATGTTATTCGACTTTCAACTGAAGTGATTCTAGTTTACTCTATTTGGAGATTTGACTATTTCTTATTGATTCTAAGCAAACCAGAGTGAATCACGATGTAAGAAGCTTCATTTGGATAAAAAAATAAGTGGCTAATCACCCTTAAGTTAAATCAATATCATAGGAGTTATGATGAAGAAGTTATCCCACTTTCAACCGAAGTGATTCCAATTTACCCTATTTGGAGTTTTGACAATTTTTTCTTCATTCTAATAAAACCAGAATGAATCAAGATGTCAGAAACTTAATTTTGACTCATAAATCAGTGGAGACCACTCTCATGATGAATCAATGTCAAACGAGTTATGATGAAGAAGTTATCTCACTTTCAACCGAAGTGATTGTAATTTACTCTGTTTGGAGATTTGACAATTTCTTATTGATTCTAATCAAACCGGAATGAATCATGATGTAAGAAGCTTTGTTTAGACATACAAATCAGTGGACAATCCCCCTGAAGTTGAATCAATATCATAGGAATTATGATGCAGAAGTTATCCCACTATCAACCGAAGTGATTCTAGTTTATCCTATTTGGAGATTTGTCAATTTGTTCTTGGTTCTACTAAAACCAGAATGAATTACGATGTCAGAAGCTTGATTTTGAGTCATAAATCAGTGGACAATCACCCTGATGTTGAATCAATATCATACGAGTTATGATGAAGAAGTTATCCCACTTTCAACTGAAGAGATTCTAGTTTACTCTTTCTGGAGATTTCACAATTTCTTATTGATTCTAATCAAACCAGAATGAATCACGATTTAAGAAGCTTCATTTGGACACACAAATCAGTGGCTAATCACCCTGAAGTTAAATCATTACCATAGGAGATATGTTGAAAAAGTTATCCCAACTGAAGTGATTCTAGTTTACCTTGTTTGGAGATTTGACAATTTGTTCTTGATTCCAATCAAACCAGAATGAATCATGATGTAAGAAGGTTCGTTTGGCCATAAAAATCAGTTGCCAATCCTCCTGAAGTTGAATCAATATCATAGGAGTTAAGATGCAGAAGTTATCCAACTATAAACCGAAGTGATTCCAGTTTACCCTATTTGGAGATTTGGCATTTGTTCTTGATTCTAATAAAACCAGAATGAATCTCGATTTCAGAAGTTTGATTTTGAATCATAATTCAGTGGAGAATCACCTTGATTTTGAATCAATATCATACGGGTTATGATGAAGTAGTTATCCCACTTTCAACCGAAGTTATTCTCGTTTACTCTGTTTGGATATTTGACAATTTCTTATGAATTCTAATCAAACCAGAATGAATCACGATGTAAGAATCTTCGTTTGGACATAAAAATAAGTGGTTAATCACCTTGAATCTGAATAAATATCATAGTAGTTATGATGAAGAAGTTATCCCACTTTCAACCGAAGTGATTCCCGTTTACCCTGTTTGGAGATTTGATAATTTGTTCTTGATTCTAATAGAACCAGAATGAATCACGATATCAGAAGTTTGATTTTGACTCATAAATCAGTGGAGAATCACCCTGATGTTGAATAAATATCATACGAAGTTATGATGAAGAAATTATCCCACTTTCAACCGAAGTTATTCTATTTTACTATGTTTGGAGATTTAACAATTTCTTACAAATTCTAATCAAACCGGAATGAATCACGATGTAAGAATCTTCGTTTGGACATAAAAATCAGTAGTTAATCACCTTGCAGCAGAATAAATATCGTAGGAGTTATGATGAAGAAATTAACCCACTTTCAACCAAAGTGATTCTTGGCAATTTGTTATTGATTCCAATCAAACCATAATGAATCATGATGTAAGAAGCTTCATTTGTACATACAAATCAGTGGACAATCCCCCTGAAGTTGAATCAATATCATAGGAATTATGATGCAGAAGTTATCCCACTATCAACCGAAGTGATTTTAGTTTATCCTATTTGGAGATTTGGCAATTTGTTCTTGATTCTACTAAAACCAGAATGAATCACGATGTCAGAAGCTTCATTTTTACTTATAAATCAGTAGACAATCACCCTGATGTTGATTCAATATCATACGAGTTATGATGAAGAAGTTATCCCACTTTCAACCGAAGTGATTCTAGTTCACTCTTTTTGGGGATTTCACAATTTCTTATTGATTCTAATCAAACCAGAATGAATCACGATTTAAGAAGAATGAACCACGATGTCAGTAGCTTGATTTTAACTCATAAATCAGGGGATAATCACCTTGATGTTGAATCAATATCATACGTGTTATGATGAAGAAGTTATCCCACTTTTAACCAAAGTAATTCTAGTTTACTCTAATAGGATATTTTACAATTTTTTATTGATTCTAATCCAACAAGAATGAATCACGATGTAAGGAGCTTCATTTGGATACAAAAATCAGTTGGTAATCACCCTGAAGTTGAATCAATATCATAGGAGTTACGATGAAGAACTTTGTGACAGCCCTCCCTTGTGGGAACCAACTGGCGCTGCAGCGCATCGACCTTAACCCCTCCCTTGTGATACAATCTGCCTGAATTCACCCATAGGCCTCGGCTCACAATTAGGTTATTGGTGAGGTTCGAACCCATGACCTCACCCTTTAACAATTCTCCCACAGAGAAGCTGTTACCAATTGATATGCAGGTCAATTGGTAACAGCTTCTCTGTGGGAGAGTTGTTAAAGGGTGAGGTCATGGGTTCGAACCTCACCAATAACCTAATTGTGAGCCGAGGCCTATGGGTGAATTCAGGCAGGTTGTATCACAAGGGAGGGGTTAGGGTCGATGCGCTGCAGCGCCAGTTGGTTCCCACAGGGGAGGGCTGTCACATAAAAGTCGACTTTTATATAACGGCCTACCCCACAACTGGGCGGATCAGCCGGCTCTGCAGTGCACCGACCCTGTGGGAGTGTTGTTAAAGGGTGAGGTCCTGGGTTCGAGTAATGCCAAGCGCACCAATAACCCACCTGTGAGCCGAGGCCTAGGGTGAATTCGGGCAGGTTGTATCACAGGGAGGGGTTAGGGTCGGTGCACTGCAGGGCCGGCTGATCCGCCCAGTTGTGGGGTAGGCCGTTATATAAAAGTCGACTTTTTTGTGACAGCCTGTCCCGCGGACCCAGACTCACAGCCCTGCAGGGCACCGACCCTAACCCCTCCCCTGTGATACAACCTGCCCGAAATCACCACTAGGCCTCGGCTCACAGGTAGGTTATTGATGCGCTTGGGGTTACTCGAACCCAAGACCTCACCCTTTAACAGCACTCCCATAGGACAAGCTGTCACCAATTGATCTGCAGGTCAATTGGTGACAGCTTGTCCTGTGGGAGTGCTGTTAAAGGGTGAGGTCTTGGGTTCGAGTAGCTCCAAGCGCATCAATAACCTACCTGTGAGCCGAGGCCTAGGGGTGATTTCGGGCAGGTTGTATCACATGGGAGGGGTTAGGGTCGGTGCCCTGCAGGGCTGTGAGTCTGGGTCCGCGGGACAGGCTGTCACAAACTTATCCCACTTTCAACCGAAGTCATTCCAGATTACCCTGTTTGGAGATTTGTCAATTTGTTCTTGATTCTATTAAAACAGGAATGAATCACGATGTCAGAAGCTTGATTTTTAATCATTAATCAGTGGAGAATCACTCTCATGTTGATTCAATATCATATGAGTTATGATGAAAAAGTTATCCCATTTTAACTGAAGTGATTCTAGTTTACTCTGTTTGGAGATTTGACAATTTCTTATTGATTCTAATCAAATCAGAATGAATCACGATGTAGGAAGCTTCGTTTTGACACATAAATGTGTGGCTAATACCCCTGAAGTTGAATCAATATTATAGGAGTTATGATGAAGAAGTTATCCCTTTATCAACATAAGTTATTCCAGTTTACCCTATTTGGAGATTTGGCAATTTGTTCTTGATTCTAGTAAAACCAGAATGAATCACGATGTCAGAAGCTTTATTGACTCATAAATCAGTGTAGAATCACCCTCATTTTGAATCAATATCATACGAGTTATGATGAAGATGTTATCCCATTTTCAACCGAAGTGATTCTAGTTTACTCTTTTTGGAGATTTGACAATTTCTTATTGATTCTAATGAAACCAGAATGAATCATGATTTAAGAAGCTTTTTTGGACACAAAAATCAGTGACTAAAGACCCTGAAGTTAAATCAATAACATAGGAGATATGATGAAGAACTTATCCCACTTTCAATTGAAGTGATTCCAGTTTACCCTGTTTGGAGATTTGGCAATTTGTTCTTGATTCTAATCAAACGAGAATGAATCATGATGTAAGAATCTTCGTTTGGACATAAAAATCAGTGGCCAATCCTCCTGAAGTTGAATCAATATCATAGGAGTTATGATGCATAAGTTATCCCACTATCAACCGAAGTGATTCCAGTTCAGCCTATTTGGAGATTTGACAATTTGTTCTTGATTCTAATTAAACAAGAATGAATCACGATTTCAGAAGTTTGATTTTGACTCATAAATCAGTGGAGAATCACCATGATATTGAATCAATATCATACGAGTTATGAAGAAGAAGTTATCCCACTTTCAACCGAAGTAATTCTAGTTTACTCTATTTGGAGCTTTGAAAATTTCTTATTGATTCTAATCAAACCAGAGTGAATAATGATGTAAGAATCTTCGTCTGGACATACAAATAAATGGACAATCCCCCTGAAGTTGAATGAATATCATAGGAGTTATGATGCAGAAGTTATCCCACTATCAACCGAAGTGATTCTAGTTTACCCTATTTGGAGATTTGACAATTTGTTCTTGATTCTACTAAAACCAGAATGTATCACGATGTCAGAAGCTTGATTTTGACTCATAAATAAGTGGACAATCACCCTGATGTTGAATCATTATCATACGAGTTATGATGAAGAAGTTATCCCACATTCAACCGAAGTGATTCTAGTTTACTCTTTTTGGAGATTTCACAATTTCTTAATGATTCTAATCAAACTAGAATGAATCACGATTTAAGAAGCTTTTTTGTACACACAAATTAGTGGCTAATCACCCTGAAGTTAAATCAATACCATAGAAGATATGATGAAGAAGTTATCCCACTTTCAACTGAAGTGATTTCAGTTTCCCTGTTTGGAGATTTGGCAATTTGTTCTTGATTCTAATCAAAACTGAATGAATCATGATGTAAGAATCTTCGATTGGACTTAAAAATCAGTGGCCAATCCTCCTGAAGTTGAATCAATATCATAGGATTTGATGCAGAAGTTATCACACTATCAACCGATGTGATTCTAGTTTACCCTATTTGGAGATTTGGCAATTTGTTTTTGATTCTACTAAAACCAGAATGAATCACGATGTCAGAAGCTTGATTTTGACTCATAAATCAGTGGACAATCACCCTGATGTTGAATCAATATCATACGAGTTATGATGAATAAGTTATCCCACTTTCAACCGAAGTTATTCTAGTTTACTCTGTTTGTAGATTTGACAATATCTTATTGATTCTAATCAAAACAGAATGAATCACAATGTAGGAAGCTTCATTTGGACACAAAAATCAGTGGCTAATAATCTTTAAGTTGAATCAATATCGTAGGAGTTACGATGAAGAAGTTATCCCATTTTCAACCGAAGTAATTCTAGTTTACCCTATTTGGAGATTTGGCAATTTGTTCTTGATTCTACTAAAACCACAATGAATCACGATGTCAGAAGCTTGATTTTGACTCGTTTATCAGTGGAGAATCACCGTGATGTTGAACCAATATCATACGAGTTATGATGAAGAAGTTATCCACTTTCAACAGAAGTGATTCTAGTTTACTCTTTTTGGAGATTTCACAATATCTTATTGATTCTAATCAAACTAGAATGAATCACGATTTAAGAAGCTTTGTTTGTACACACAAATCACTGGCTAATCACCCTGAAGTTAAATCAATACCATAGGAGATATGATGATGAAGTTATCCCACTTTCAACCGAAGTGATTCCAGTATACCCTCTTTGGAGATTTGGCAATTTGTTCTTGATTCTAATAAAACCAGAATGAATCACGATGTCAAAAGCTTGATTTTGACTCATAAATCAGTGGAGAATCATCCTCATGTTGAATCAATATAATACGAGTTATGATGAAGAAGTTATCCCACTTTCAACCCAAGTGATTCCAGTTTACCCTGTTTGGAGATTTGGCAATTTTTTCTTGATTCTAATAAAACCAGAATGAATCAAGATGTCAGATGCTTGATTTTTACTCATTATTCAGTGGAGAATCACCCTGTTGTTGAATCAATATCATACGAGTTATGATGAAGAAGTTATCCCACTATCAACCAAAGTGATTCCAGTTTACCATATTTGGAGATTAGGTAATTTGTTCTTGGTTCTAATATAACCAGAAAGAATCACGATGTCAGAAGCCTTACTTTGACTCATAAATCAGGGGAGAATCACCCTCATGTTGAATCAATATCATACGAGTTATGATGAAGAAATTATCCCACTTTCAACGAAATGATTCTAGTTTACTCTGTTTGGAGATTTGATAAATTCTTATTGATTCTAATCAAACCAGAATGAATCACGATGTAAGAAGCTTTATTTTGACTCATAAATCAGTGTAGAATCACCCTCATGTTGAATCAATATCATACGAGTTATGATGAAGAAGTTATCCCACTTTAAACCGAAGTGATTCTAGTTTACTCTATGTGGAGATTTGGCTATTTCTTATTGATTCTAATCAAACCTGAATGAATCACAATGTAAGAATCTTTAATTGGACACACAAATCAGTGGATAATCATCCTTAAGTTGAATCAATATCATAGGAGTTATGATGAAGAAGTTATCCCACTTTCAACCGAAGTGATTCCAATTTACCCTATTTTGGAGATTTGACAATTTGTTCTTGATTCTAATAAATCAGGAATGAATCACAATGTCAGAAGCTTGATTTTGACTCATTAATCAGTGGAGAATCACTCTCATGTTGAATCAATATCATACGAGTTGTGATGAAGAAGTTATCCCACTTTCAACTAAGTGAATCTAGTTTACTCTATTCGGAGATTTGACAATTTCTTATTGATTCTAATCAAACCAGAATAAATCACGATGTAAGAAGCTTCATTTGGACACACAAATAAGTGGCTAATCACCCTGAAGTTGAATCAATATCATAGGAGTTATGATGAAGAAGTTATCCCACTTTCAACCGAAGTGATTCAAGATTACTCTTTTTGGAGATTTGGAAAACTGTTCTTGATTCTAATAAAATAAAAATGAATCACAATGTTAGAAGGATTCATTTAACTCATAAATCAGTGGAGAATCACCCTGACTTGGAATCAATATCATACGAGTTTTGATGAAGAAGTTATCCCACTTTCAACCGAAGTGTTTCTAGTTTACTCTTTTTGGAAATTTCACAATTAATTATTGATTCTAATCAAACCAGATTGAATCACGATGTTAGAAGCTTCATTTGGACACAAAAATCAGCGGCTAATCATCCTTAAGTTGAATCAATATCATAGGAGTTATGATGAAGAAGTTATCCCACTTTCAATTGAAGTGATTCCAGTTTATCCTATTTTGGAGATTCGGCAATTTGTTCTTGACTCTAATAAAACAGGAATGAATCAAGATTTCAGAAGCTTGATTTTGAATCATTAATCAGTGGAGAATCACTCTCATGTTGGATCAATATCATACGAGTTATGATGAAGAAGTTATCCCATTTTCAACTGAAGTGATTCTAGTTTACTCTGTTTGGAGATTTGACAATTTCATATTGATTCTAATCAAACCAGAATGACTCATGATGTAAGAAGCTTCGCTTGGATAAACAAATCAGTGGCTAATCACCCTGAAGTTAAATCAAAACCATAGGATGTCAGATGCTTGATTTTGGAGATTTGGTAATTTTTTCTTGATTCTAATAAAACTAGAATGAATCAAGATGTCAGATGCTTGATTTTGACTCATTAATAAGTGGAGAACCACCCTGCTGTTGAATCAATATCAAGAAGTTATCCCACTTTCAACCGAAGTGATTCTAATTTACCTTGTTTGTAGATTTGACTATTTCTTATTGATTCTAATCAAACTAGAATGAATCACGATGTAAGAGGCTTCTATTGGACACACAAATAAGTGGATAATCATCCTTAAGTTGAATCAATATCATAGGAGTTATGGTGAAGAAGTTATGCCATTTTCAACCGAAGTGATTCCAGTTTACCCAATTTTGGAGATTTGACAATTTGTTCTTGATTCTAATAAAACAGGAATGAGTCACGATGTCAGAATCTTGATTTTGACTGATTAATCAGTGGAGAATCACTCTCATGTTTAATCTATATCATACGAGTTATGATGAAGAAGTTATCCCACTTTCAACCGAAGTTATTCTAGTTTACCCTTTCTCGAGATTTCACAATTTCTTATTGATTCTAATCAAACCAGAATGAATCACGATTTAAGAAGCTTAATTTGGATACACAAATCAGTGGCTAATCCTTCTGAATTTGAATCAATATCATAGGAGTTATGATTTAAGAAGCTTCATTTGGACACACAAATAAGTGGCTAATCACCCTGAAGTTGAATCAATATCATAGGAGTTATGATGCAGAAGTTATGCCACTATCAACCGATGTGATTCTAGTTTACCCTATTTGGAGATATGGTGATTTTTTCTTGATTCTACTAAAACCAGAATGAATCACGATGTTAGAAGCTTGATTTTAACTCATATATCAGTGGAGAATCACCCTCATGTTGAATCAATATCATAGTAGTTATGATGAAGAAGTTATCCCACTTTCAACCGAAGTAATTCCAGTTTACTCTGTTTGGAGATTTGACAATTTGTTCTTGATTTTAATCAAAAAAAATGAATCAAAATGTTAGAAGGTTTCTTTTGACTCATTAATCAGTGGAGAATCACTCTCATGTTGAATCAATATCACGCGAGTTATGATGAAGAAGTTATCCCACTTTCAATCGAAGTGATCAAGATTACTCTGTTTGGAGATTTGGAAAACTGTTCTTGATTCTAATAAAACAAAAATGAATCACAATGTTAGAAGATTTCTTTTGACTCATAAATCAGTGGATAATCACCCTAATTTGGAATCAATATCATACGAGTTATGATGAAGAAGTTATCCCACTTTCAACCGAAGTAGTTATAGTTTACTCTTTTTGGAGATTTCACAATTTCTTATTGATTCTAATCAAACCTGAATGAATACCGATTTAAGAAGCTTCATTTGGACACACAAATCAGTGGCTAATCCCCCTGAAGTTGAATCAATATCATAGGAGTTATGATGAAGAAGTTATCCCACTAATAAAACCAAATTGAATCACGATGTCAGAAGCTTGATTTGGACTCATAAACCAGTGGAGAATCACCCTGATGTTGAATCAATATCATATGAGTTATGATGAAGAAGTTATCCCACTTTCAACCGAAGTGATTCTTGTTTACTCATTTTGGAGATTTGACAATTTCTTATTGATTCTAATCAAACCAGAATGAATCACGATGTAAGAAGCTTTGTTTGTACACACAAATCAATGGCTAATCCCCCTGAAGGTTAATAAATATCATACGAGTTATGATGAAGAAGTTATCCCACTTTTAACCGAAGTGATTCAAGATTACTCTGTTTGGAGATTTGGTAATTTGTTCTTTATACTAATAAAACATAATGAATAACGATGTCAGAAGCTTGATTTTGACTCATAAATCAGGGGAGAATCACCCTCTTGTTGAATCAATATCATACGAGTGATGATGAAGAAGTTATCCCACTTTCAACTGAAGTGATTATAGTTTACTCAGTTTGGAGATTTGACTATTTCTTATTGATTCTAATCAAACCAGAATGAATCACAATATAAGAAGCTTCATTTGGATAAAAAAAATAAGTGGCTAATCACCCTTAAGTTGAATCAATATCATAGGAGTTATCATGAAGAAGTTATCCCACTTTCAACCGAAGTGATTCCAGTTTACCCTATTTGGAGATTTGACAATTTGGTGAAACCCTTATTTCGGAAATAATAAAATAATAATAAAGTAAATAAATAATCTGAAATCTCATAAATAATTCGAAAACACCATAAATCCAAAGATAACATAAAACCAAATAATATCGATAATTAAATAAAACAGAAGTATGAAAATAACACGAAATGAATCTATCCAAAAGCACCAATCTAACAGGATCACTCCTGCTCGCCAGTCTCACCTGAAAGGGGGACAAAAGGAAGATGGGTGAGTAACGGGGAAGTCACTCACTGAGGTATGGGATTATAGACCTGCAAACCACAGACTAAGTAAATAGAACTCCCCCTATGGAAGTTTAGCTCTAGCACGAACAAACACAATGCCTAGAGCATCACACAAAACAAACAATGCGATGATAGCATACCGCTAGTCCATACACCCCGCATTTCCTCATAAGGAAATACATACTCTGCGTCGCTAGTACAGTATGTCTCTGTACCCCCGCCCATAACCAATCTGCGTCAGATGCAAACGTCTCTGCACTACGCACCACACAACAATCTGCGTCGATAGTCCGAACGTCTCCGAACACCCACCCACCACATCTGTGTCGATAGCCCATGCATCCTTGAACCCCCGCCCACCACACATAGTCCCTACTGAATATCTATATATATATATTATATTTATATATCATCAATTAACATCACACAATCCAATCAAAGTTGAATCCTCTAGACCCCTAATTTCGGTTTACACTGAATTAACTAACTATCAATCATGACTCAAACAGACTCAATTCAAACAGACGGGTCATGCTTCGAAATCTAAACTACGATAGGAAGAATTCTACACCAGTACGGGATTTACGGAATAGACCTTCACCTTAGCAATATGGAAAAGTGGTATTTATGAACTCATGCTCCTGAAATAGACTCCAAATCTGTAATCAGGGTGAAAAATCGAGTCAGAACGCCCTTTGAACGGTCAAAAACGAATAACCGGTGATCTGGTCAAAAAGTCAACCTGTAGGTCAAAGGTCAACCCGGTCAACTCTGACCCAAGCCGGTCAACCCTTGACCAAATTGAAATCGAATTGAACCAATCGGTTTATCCGAACCAGATTCGATTTCAATTGGACCAATCGGTTTACTTAACCCAAAAAACAATTTTAAATAACCAGCCGGTTTAATCCAATTCAAAATCGATTTTCAATAACCAACCGGTTTAGCAAACCGAACCAAAATCAAATCAACCCAACCGGTTGACCCAGTCACCGAGTTGACTAGCCGGGTTGACTCAGCCGAGTCGCCGGTGATGGTCAACGGCGGCGACGGTGGAGGTATGACGGCTTAGCGGAAAATTCACCGGCGGCAACGGCGGCGCGGCGGTGACACGGCGGCGGCTGGTTGGAGATGGCGGCTACGGGGAACGGCATCCGGCGGCGGTGACGCGTGAGTTTCACGCGCGGGGCTTCCGGCAGCGCGTGGCGGCGGCTCTCCGGCTGATCTTCCTGCTCCTGACTCGTCTTGACGTTCCAAACACGATGGTGGCCTTGGATTTTTGAAAAACCACACGGTTAGAAAGATATGATCGGTTTTCTACATGAAATTACAAAAGGACGTGGTTACGACGGTTTTCGATGGTTACCTCCGGCGAGTAACGGTGATGGGAGGTCCGATCTCGGCTTAGGGAGTGACGGCTGGGGCTGGGTGATCTCAGATCTACTTGACGGCTCGATTTCTACAGAGTTTCGACGCGGTGAGTTTCTGATGAAAAAAAAACAGCAGAGACTCCTATTTATAGGAATTACCTAGGGTTTCCTGCGATGGACCTGGGCTATGATGGGCCGAATTAACCGGGCCGGTAAATGGTTCGTTACAATTCTCCCCCCCCCCTAATAAGGGATTCGACCCCGAATCCTGCTCATGGTCCGACTGCCCAATATCATCCTGAAAAAGCTCTGGATAATTTGTTCTCATTTGAGTCTCCATTTCCCAAGTCTCATCTTGGATCCCATCTCTCTCCCAACGGACCTTAACCATCATTGTCATCATCCCTTGTACCGCTTTTACCTGTCGCTCCAAAATCTCAACTGGCTGAATAGGTGCAAACAATTTTTTGCCGAGATCACGTGGTGGTTGATGTAAAATGAGCTTTGGTTCTCTTACGACCTTCCTCAACACTGATACATGGAACACATCATGGAAATCAGACAACTCCGCTGATAACTGCAATCTATATGCCGCAGCTCCAATCCGCTCCACAATGGGGTACGGTCCTATATATCTCGGTTTAAGCTTCTTTAGCTTACGAGTCTTAGATCCTCCCTGAAATATCCTCATCTTCAGGTACACTAAGTCACCCACCTGAAACTCCAAATCTTTCCGACGCTTATCTGCATAACTCTTCTGTCGGTCATGGGCTTCCTTCAGCCGAGTCTTGAGCATCTCAACTTGCTCTACCGTCTCTTGAACCATTGCTGGTTCTAGGACACGTTGTTCCCCCACTTCTGTCCAACAAAGTGGAGTACGACAAAGCCTACCATAACGAGCCTCATACGGTGCCATCTCAATACTTGAATGGTAGCTGTTATTGTAGGCAAACTCTGCTAGGGGTAAATACTTTCCCCAGCTCCCCTCCCAATCCAAAACACAAGCCTTGAGTATATCCTCCAAAGTCTGATTGGTCCTCTCTGACTGCCCATCTGTCTGCGGATGATAAGCTGTACTCATATGGACCTTTGTCCCAAGCGGTTTCTGGAAGGCTCCCCAAAATGCAGATGTGAACTTTGTGTCCCGATCAGATACAATGCTAACAAGAACTCCATGCAACCTCACAATCTCTCTGATGTAAATTTGTGCCAACTGATCAGCTCCATCTGTCTTCTTGATGGCTAGAAAATGAGCAGACTTGGTGAGTCTGTCCACAATCACCCAAATAACATTTTTCCCACCATAGGTTATTGGAAGACCAGTCACAAAATCCACAGTCACCATGTCCCATTTCCATTCTGGCAAAGCAGGTTCTGCAATAACCCGCTAGGCACCTGATGCTCAGCTTTAACCATCTGATATGTCTGACACTGTGATACGAATGTAGCAACATCTCTCTTCATTCCAGGACAATGATAGTAGCGCTTCAGGTCCCTATACATCTTAGTATTTCTCGGATGGATAGAAAAACGTGAGTGGTGCGCTTGCTGTAAAATCTCCTTCCTTAACAACTTATCGTCTCGCACATCAACTTGGTTCCGGTACATGTACATCCCACTCGAAGCTGTATGGTATCCAATATTGTCACTCTCTATCTGCTTACACAAGGCTGCATCAGTATCCTGAGCTTTGCGTATCCTCCACAATAAGTCTGCCTGCTCTAAGGCCTCAAGACCAGATGTCTCTCCCTCAACAGTAACTGCACACAGTCTGAGACTAGCAAGTGTCCCACTAAGCTCCTGGATCTCCTTGGTTCCTGAAATATCTCTCCTCCGCATGCTTAAGGCATCTGCCACCTGATTGGCCTTACTCGGATGTTATGTGATATCCAAGTCGTAGTCTTCTAACAGCTCCATCCACCTTCGCAGTCTCAAATTCAGATCTGCCCGAGTAAAAATATACTTCAAGCTCTGGTGGTCCGTGAGGATCTGCACTTTCACATACAAATACAACCTCGAATTTTTTAGCGCAAATACAACTGCTGCTAACTCCAAGTCGTGAGTAGGGTAATTAACCTCGTGAGGTCTCAACTGGCGTGATGCATACACAATGACCTAACATTCTGTATCAATACACATCCCATACCAGTACCTGAGGCGTCTATATAAACCTCATATGGTATCCCTGGCCTAGGAAGTACAAAAACTGGTGTCTCCGTCAATTGCCGCTTCAACTCAATGAAGCTCCTCAAACAAGCTTCTGTCCCAACAGACTTGACGTCTTTGCCGGTTAATTGCGTCATCGGCTTTGCAGTACTGGCAAAACCCTTAACGAACTTCCTGTAGTATCCTGCCAACCCCCAAAAGCTGCGGATCTCAGTAGCACTCTTAGGTGTAGGCCACTTTGATATCGCAGTAATCTTCTCTGGATCTACTGCAACTTATGCCTCAGAAATCACGTGACCCAAAAATCCAATATTCCTCTGCCATAAACTACACTTACTCAGCTTAGCAAATAATTGATTCTCTTTGAGCTTACCCAACACGATCTGCAAATGCTCTGCATGCTCCTTTCTACTCCGAGAATATATCAAGATGTCGTCAATGAAGACAATCACACACTTATCCAGATGCTCGCGAAACACATCATTCATGAGCTTCATGAACGCTGCAGGTGAGTTCGTCAACCCAAATGGCATCACCACAAACTCATAATGCCCATAACGTGTACGGAAAGCTGTCTTCCGCACAATCTCCTCAGCTATAGCAATCTGGTGATACCCTGATGCCAAGTCGATCTTAGAGAACCATGAAGCTCCTTGCAACTGATCCAACAACTCATCGATACGCGGAAGCGGATACTTATTCTTAATGGTCACTTTGTTCAAGCCTCTGTAGTCGATACACAGTCTGAAACACCCATCTTTCTTCTTCACAAACAATACTGGTGCTCCCCACGGTGAAGTACTCGGCCTGATAAAACTCTTATCTGATAGTTCCTCCAACTACTTTTTCAGCTCTGCCATCTCTGCTGGTGCTAAATGGTATGGAGCTCGTGAAACCGGTGTTGTCCCTGGCTCCAACTCAATCGTAAGTACATCTCCTCTAGCTGGCGGTGGCCCTTTCAAGGCCTCAAATACATCCTCATACTCTGCAACCACTGTAATAGTCTGCAGGTCGGGCTGTCCATCCTCCTTAGCCATAGAGATAGTGGCTAAGAATCCCTCAGCTCCTCGCTCCAATAGCTCCTCAGCGTGCAACATGGGGACTATAGAAATTCCCAGGTGTGTCTGAATACCCTGAAATGTAATCTTCCCATCTGAATTAGGAATATGAACTCTGGCTCTCGGACAATCCAACACTACTCGATGACGTGTCAGCTAGTCCATCCCTAGAATAACGTCATAATAATTCAACTCCACCTCTGCTAAATCTCCACTAAAGTCAACCCCTCCAAGTAACACCGGTACATCTCGATGAACTCCAACGGCTCCCAATCTCTCTACGCCAGCTGTCTGAATCTGTTTGGTTTTTGGCTCGAAGACACCCCGAAAAGGCCAAGACTTGACCAAACGTGGACTTACAAAACTGTGCGAAGCTCCCGTGTCAAATAAGGTATGAGCTAGCTCACCTCCAACCGAAATCGATCCTACACAACATTTTTACTAACTACACAAGATACCGCAAAGTAAAATCTCATAACTCAACAAAATAGTAAAACACATACCAATTATCGCCTCAGCTCCATCGGCATCTCCTACAGCATAAACACGTGGAGCGATGGCTGGACGTTTGGCTGCAGGCCCCTTGGTCGGACAATACCTGGAGATATGACCCTGCTGTCCACAAGTAAAACAAGCCCATGGTGCTACTGGTGGTGGTGGTGGTGGTGGTGGTGGTGGTAGTGCTGCTGCTTCTCTAGCTACCAGTGCTCCTGTTGGAGCTGCACCCTGGACCGCAAGTGGCCTAACCCGACAATTCATGTGAACGTGTCCAAACTTCCCACAACCATAGCACTGGAAGCCTGACTGATCCACTGGTCTCCTCTGTAGCTCTGGAGTCCTCCCCGGCTTAGACGAAGCTGCCTTGGAGAGTTTCTGCTCCTCGGTAATACATGACTCCTGCACGGCAGCCTTCTCTACCAAATCCTCCAAGGTAGTGTAAATCACCACACTGCATCTGCCATGAAGATCAACTCGCATCCCATTTAAGAATCTCCTGATCAGATCCTCCTCACCCATATTATTACCCGCAAACCTACGAAGTCGATAGGTTGATAGGTTGCAACCCTTGACCACCCGCAACCCTTCGCCCATACCAAACCTTTATTGGGTCGATATAAAGCCCAACCACGACCCAGACCCACCAGCCTTAGCCCATGGCCTAGCCCAAGGGTCCACCAGGTCCCAACCACCATGGCCGGACCACCCTGGCCCGGACCCGGACCAACGCCCAGAACCCAAACACTCCGTCCAGCTGAGATGAGCTGATCCCCAGCTGGTCCAGCTGACTGAGCTGGTAGCTCAGCTGAATGAGCTGACCTGGGTAGTGTTGAGCTAAGCTGAGCTTAGTCGAACTGTGTTTAGCTGGTCGAGGTGACCGTACACTCGGTCCAGCTGCCCAAACACTTATTCCAGCTCTCTTAACTCGTTTCTCTCCCTCTCCTTTGGTTTAGTCCTTATGACTTAACTCCATTCTAACCATGGAACGTATTTAACTTGATCTAAACGATGCTCAGTTCATTTCCTCGAACCATGGTCAGTCACACAATCCTTATTCAGGATTGGGGGTGCTACAAGACTCCCCCACCAGTAATGGATTCGTCCTTGAATCCGGATCGATTGTTTCCTCAGAAACAAACTGTTCAAACCACTCAGGATACTCAGATTTCATTCTTGCCTCCGTTTCCCAAGTGATTATTTCTTTCCCACTACAGTCCCACATGACCTTAATCATTTGGATTGTTTTCTTCCTTGTTGCTTTTTCCATCCGATCTATTATTCAAACCGACCTTGTTTCTAAGGTTAGGTCCTTTCCAAAATCATCAGGAATAGCTGGAAGTATAACGTCTTGGTCCGACAGACATTTCTTGAGTTGGGAGACATGGAATACATTATGAAATGCATCCATCTTGGCTGACAAGTCTAACTTGTATGCCAACGCCCCAACTCTTTCTATGACCTTGAACTGCCCCAAGTATCTTGGATCCAATTTCCTTCTTCCGGAAATTCTGACCCTACCCTTAAAGGTAATCATTTTGAGGTACACCAAGTCACCAACCTCAAACTCGAGATCTTTCCTAAGTCAATCTGCATAGTTCTTTTGGCGGTCTTGTGCTTCCCTCATCTTATCCCTCACAAATTTGATCTTGTCGGGTGTCTCTTCGACAACCTCCGGTCCGATCATACTACGCTCCCCACTTGGGTCCAGCATAGGGGTGCCCTACATGGACGCCCATACAGAGCCTCATATGGCGACATGCCAATACTCCTATGGAAGCTGTTGTTGTAAGCAAATTCTACCAGAGGTAGATGTCTTTCCAAGGAATCACCCCAGTCTAAGACGCATGCTCTCAACATGTCCTCCAACGTTCGAATCGTACGTTCTGATTGTCCGTCCGTCTGTGGGTGATAGGCGGTACTCATGTTTACTCTTGTTCCTAGGGCTTTCTGAAAATCTCTCCAGAAGTGAGATGTAAAACGTGGATCCCTATCAGATACTATGCTTACCGGGACACCATGTAATCGGACGATCTTATCAATGTATATACGTACAATTTGATCGACCCCATCCGATTTCTTGATGGCCAGAAAGTGTACTGATTTGGTTAGGCGATCAACCACAACCCAAACCGCATCTTTCTTATTCCTGATCGTGGGAAACCCAGTCAAAAAATCCATTGAGATGTGATCCCACTTCCATTCGGGAATAGGCAGGCTTTGTAATAACCCACTAGGAACCTGATGTTCTGCTTTGATGAGTTGGCAAGTAGGACACTTGGCCACCCATTTAGTAACATCAGCCTTCATTAGGATCCAATGATAGTACCTTTTGAGGTTCTGATACATCTTTGTCGCACCAGGATGGATCGAGAATTTAGACTTATGAGCCTCTCTCATAATCTCCTCTTACAAGCCTTTATCATTTGGAACGCTGATTCGACCATGAACTAGGATGGTACCATCCTTTGCAGTTTGGTACTCCGTCCTATCATTCTGAGCAACCTTGATTAGGTTCTCATCCTTACCCTGGGCTAACCGGATTCGGGTAAGCAGGTCAGCCTGGTTGACCGCCTCCAACCAAAGTGGTTCAGCCACCTTGGTCAAGGAACTCAACTGCGGAGCACGGACCGTCCCTTTCGGGTCGTCCATCTCCTGATCGGCTGACCCATCGACTCGCCTCCGGCTTAATGCATCGGCCACTAAGTTGGCCTTGCCCGGATGGTAAGCGATGTCTAGATCGTAGTCAGCCACGAATTCCATCCACCTCCTTTGCCTTAAGTTTAACTCAGGCTGGGTGAATATATACTTCAGACTCTTATGGTCCGTAAGTATCTGAACCTTGGCCCCATATAAATATTAGAGCCAAATATTTAAGGAGAATACTACCGCAGCCATTTCTAGATCATGGGTGGGGTAGTTTCCCTTATGTTTCTTCAACTTCCTTGACTCATAGGCGATGAACTTTCCATGATGGGTCAGTACGCAACCTAGTCCGGTTATGGACGCATCCGTGTAGACCACATATGGTTGGTCGACCTCTGGGAGAACCAGAATGTGTGCGCTGGTCAACATGTCTTTGAATGCAGAGAAGCATCACTGAGTGAGGTATGGGATGTTAAACCCAAAGTCCATGGATCCGGTCATAACACTCTGAATAAATATAATTTACTTTTAACACGTAACAAACACGGTACCTAAAGTACCCAAAGAACAAACAATGGTCCTAGCGAGATACACACCCGCTGCCCACTAACAGGCCAAAAACAACGCCGAATATGTGCTCGGTAACACACGCCCGAAGACGATTTATCGACCTACAGCCGTGGCAACAACAGGTCGACTATGCTGTGCCACAGCATCTCACAAAACAACGCCAAATATGTGCTCGGTATCACACGCCCGAAGACAATTTATCGACCTACAGCCGTGGCAACAACAGGTTGACTATGCTGTGCCACAGCATCTCACAAAACATACTGGTCAGAAACCGCCCTACAGAAGTAAGTCTCCGTAGTCGACCACAACCTTTCACCTCAATTCTCAACAGATAATTATAATTATATATATATATATATATATAATAACAATTATCAAAGAACAAGCAATGTTGAACCCTCTAACATCCTATATCCGGTTTAACAGAGAACCTAATAACTAAACCAGCAGACTCTAATAGACTCAACTTCACGAAGACGGAACATATTAGAAATAAATTATGTTTATTCAAAATCCTAAGCCGTGTACGAGAAGTTTGGGAATAGCCCTCACCTTAGCCAATATCGGAGATAGATAAAAAAAAAGATGTCGAAACCAATATGCCTCTTCCAACAAAAATGGGTCTACGCTTCCAAAAGAGTAATTTCAAAAGCTAAAAGCCACCATTCCTACGCATTTACCAATAAGGATTTTAGATATTTAGGTCGCTTACACCACAAGTAACAAATAATATCGTTTGTCTAATATGTGATGATGAGGTTGTGGAGACTTCAATAACACGTGATGATTAAGGTAGAAGGTACGGGTGATCACGCATGGTACTCCGATGACATAACATGCTTCTCTAATGGATCAATGCTTACAACGGTGTGGATCCGATCGGTGCAGCGGTGGTGAGACGGTGGCTCCGTCTTTGTGCGTCTCCTCTTCACGTCAATACATCTCTCAAGTTTGATGCGAGACAACAACACATAAGGTGTTTGACCACCGACGGCGACGCTGTCTCTCTGACATGGTGTGATGGCTCCAAGACGACGGCATAGGAGGTGGTGGCATCACGGTGCAAGCGGTGGATCAGATTTTGGAGGTTAGCGGTGGATGCGTCTTTTCTCGGCTTCTATGATAGACGTACGCACACATGGAGAAGAAGTGACACATGAGATGAGCCAGAGAGAGTGGGAGGGAGATGATGGGTCATGAGGCGTGAAGGTATGCGGCTAGGTTTTGTGGAGATGGAGATGTATACGATTTATATAATTGCATGCACGGTTTAGTTAAACCAAGAAAAGGAAAATTGAATTGGGTTTATTCTAAATTAATTAAAAGAAAAACAAACCAATTTGGTTTAGATTAGTCGTTACAATTCTTCCCCACTAATAAGGAATTCTTCCCCGAATTCAAATCCTAAGTCAACTGCCTAATAACATCCTGAAAAAGCTCTCGATAATCACTTCTCATCTCTCCCCAAACAACTTTTGCCAACGTGGCCAACATACTTTCTACCTCTTTTACTTACAGATTCATAATTTCAACTGGTTGGGTACCGTAAACCCCCTCTTTTTTTTTTAACTAGATCACTTGACGACTGTTGCAAAATGAGTTTGGCGTTCTCATGAATTTCCTTAGAACTGACATATGAAACATGTCCTGAAAGTCTTACAACTCCGCTGATAATGCAATCTATAAACCACTTCTCCAATCCGCGCCGCAATGGGATACTGTCCCAAATATCTAGGTTTAAGTTTCTTTATCTTCCGAGTTTTAGATCCCCTCCTGAAATATCCTCATATTCAGGTACACTAAATCACCCACCTGAAGCTCCAAATCTTTTCGGCGCTTATCTGCATAACTCTTATGACGGTCATGGGCTTCTTTAAGCCAAGCATCTCTACCTGCTCTAACGTCTCTTGAACCTTTGATGGTTCAATTACACGTCACTCCTCTACTTCAGTCCAACAAAGGGGTATACGACAAGGCCTACCATAAAGAGCCTCATATGGTGCCATCTCTATACTCGAATGGTATTTGTTGTTGTAAGCAAACGTTACTAAAAGTAAATACTTTCCCCATCTCTATTCCCAATCCAAAACACAAGCCTTGAGCATATCTTCTAAAGTATGAATAGTCCTCTCTGACTACCCATTAGTCTGTGGGTGGTAAGCTGTACTCATGTGGACTTTTGTCCCAAGCGCCTTCTGAAAGGCTCTCCAAAATGACGATGTGAACTTTGCATCACGATCGGATACAATACTAACATGAACTCCATGCAATCTCACAATCTCTCTGATGTATATTTGTGCCAGCTGATTAGCTCCATTTGTCTTCTTAACTGCTAGGAAATGAGCAGTCTTGGTGAGTTTGTCCACAATCACCCAAATAACCTTTTTCCCACCATAGGTTATCGGAAGCCCAGTCACAAAATCCATAGTAACCATGTCCCATTTCCACTCTGGCAACGGCAAGTTCCGCAATAACCCGCAACGCACATGATGCTCATCTTTAACCATCTGACACGTCTGACACTGTTATACGAATGTAGCCACATCTTTCTTCATACCAGACCAATGATAGTAGCTCTTCAGATCCATATACGACAGTACATGATCCGTCCGTATAAACCTCATATGGTATCACGGGCCTAGGAAGTACCAAAACTGGTGTTTCCGTCAACTGCCGCTTCAACTCGGTGAAACTCCTCGAACAAGCTAATGTCCAAACAAACTTGACGTCTTTGCCTGTTAATTGCGTCATCGGCTTTGCGATACTGGCAAAACCCTTAACGAACTTTCTGTAGTATCCTGCCAATCCCAACAAGCTGCGGATCTCAGTAGCACTCTTAGGTGTAAGCCACTCTGATATCGAAGTAATTTTCTCTAGATCTACTGCAACTCCTGCCTCAGAAATCACGTCACCCTCTAAGCTTACCTAACACAATCTGCACATGCTCGACATGCTCCTCTCTGCTCCGAGAATAAATCATGATATCATGGATGAAGACAATCACACACTTATCCAAGTGTTCGGGAAACACATCATTCATAAGTTTCATGAACGCTACAGGTGCTTTCGTCAATCCAAGTGGCATCATCACAAACTAATAATGCCCATAACGTGTACGGAAAGCTGTCTTCCGCATATCCTCATCAATTATAGCAATCTGGCGATACCCTAATGCCAAAACGATCTTGGAGAACCATGAAGCTCCCTGCAACTGATCCAACAACTCATCGATACGCAGAAGCGGGTACTTATTCTTGATAGTCACCTTGTTCAAGCCTCTGTAGTCGATATCAAGACTGAAACTCCCATCTTTCTTCTTCACAAACAATATTTGTGTTCCCCACGGCGAAGTACTCGGTTTGATAAAATCTTTATCTCATAGCTCCTTCAACTGCTTTTTCAATTCTGTCATTTCTGATGGCGCTAAACGGTATGAAGTTCGCAAAACCGGATACCAAGAAATTTAAAGGAATTATACCGAACAGAGATGTGCTATTTATTTTTATTTTAAAAAAAATTCCCAAATTTCCATAAATATTTCAGAAATCCTGTAAAACCGATTAAAATCAAGTCCCATAAATCGCCATCCCGGGTCGGGGCCGGGACGGAACCCGCTCTGATACCAAATTGTAACACCCGTCTCCTCCTCTCTTGAGAACGGCGTGGTACTACTGATAAAATATTGAATTAAACCAATTTATAAAAATAAAGTAAAATATTAAAACATTTAATAAAATAAACGCAGGTTAAATTATTTTTAAATTTAGAAACCGAAATAAAATTTACGCAAGATAAATATTTTTTTTATATATTTAATAACCAGAATAATTCATATCGAAAAATCGTATATAACCGAATGAAACCGATATAAAATACGACGATCCCCAAGACACCAAACTGTCCAAATATCCGACTACTCGTCATTCTCACCTGAAAGGGGGGAAAGAAAGAGGGGTGAGCGACAGGGGAGTCACTCAGTGAGGTATGGGATGCTAAACCCAAAGTCCATGGACCCGGTCATAACACTCTGAATAAATATAATTTACTTTTAACACGTAACAAACACGGTACCTAAAGTACCCAAAGAACAAACAATGGTCCTAGCGAGATACACACCCGCTGCCCACTAACAGGCCAAAAACAACGCCAAATATGTGCTCGGTAACACACGCCCGAAGACGATTTATCGACCTACAGCCGTGGCAACAACATGTCGACTATGCTGTGCCACAGCATCTCACAAAACAACGCCGAATATGTGCTCGGTAACACACGCCCGAAGACGATTTATCGACCTACAGCCGTGGCAACAACAGGTCGACTATGCTGTGCCACAGCATCTCACAAAACATACTGGTCACAAACCGCCCTACAGAAGTACGTCTCCGTAGTCGACCACAACCTTTCACCTCAATTCTCAACAGATATTTATAATTATATATATATATATATATAATAACAATTATCAAAGAACAAGCAATGTTGAACCCTCTAACATCCTATATCCGTTTTAACAGAGAACCTAATAACAAAACCAGCAGACTCTAATAGACTCAACTTCACGAAGACGGAACATATTAGAAATTATTCAAAATCCTAAGCCGTGTACGAGAAGTTTGGGAATAGCCCTCACCTTAGCCAATATCGGAGATAGATAAAAAAAAGATGTCGAAACCAATATGCCTCTTCCAACAAAAATGGGTCTACGCTTCCAAAAGAGTAATTTCAAAAGCTAAAGGCCACCATTCCTACGCATTTACCAATAAGGATTTTAGATATTTAGGTCGCTTACACCACAAGTAACAAATAATATCATTTGTCTAATATGTGATGATGAGGGTGTGGAGACTTAAATAACACGTGATGATTAAGGTAGAAGGTACGGGTGATCACGCATGGTACTCCGATGACATAACATGCTTCTCTAATGGATCAATGCTTACAACGGTGTGGATCCGATCGGTGCCGCGGTGGTGAGACGGTGGCTCCGTCTTTGTGCGTCTCCTCTTCACGTCAATACATCTCTCAAGTTTGATGCGAGACAACAACACATAAGGTGTTTGACCACCGACGGCGATGCTGTCTCTCTGACATGGTGTGATGGCTCCAAGACGACGGCATAGGAGGTGGTGGCATCACGGTGCAAGCGGTGGACAATATTTTGGAGGTGAGCGGTGGTTGCGTCTTTTCTCAACTTCTCTGATAGACGTACGCACACATGGAGAAGAAGTGACACATGAGATGCGCCAGAGAGAGTGGGAGGGAGATGATGGGTCATGAGGCGTGAAGGTATGCGGCTAGGTTTTGTGGAGATGGAGATGATACGATTTATATAACTGCATGCACGGTTTAGTTAAACCAAGAAAAGGAAAATTGAATTGGGTTTATTCTAAATTAATTAAAAAAAAACAAACCAATTTGGTTTAGAATATAGAGTCATTACAATTCTTCCCCACTAATAAGGAATTCGTCCCCGAATTCAAATCCTAAGTCAACTGCCCAATAACATCCTGAAAAAGCTCTCGATAATCACTTTCTGATCTCTCCCCCAACAACTTTTACCAACGTGGCCAACATACTTTCTAACTCTTTTACTTACATATTCATAATTTCAACTGGTTGGATAGGTCCGTAAACCCTCTTTTTTTTAACTAGGATCACTTGACGACTGTTGCAA
This sequence comes from Moricandia moricandioides, assembly GCA_905132885.1. Classification (NCBI taxonomy): domain Eukaryota; kingdom Viridiplantae; phylum Streptophyta; class Magnoliopsida; order Brassicales; family Brassicaceae; genus Moricandia; species Moricandia moricandioides. Next base: position 183,614 of record CAJHQQ010000174.1, read on the forward strand.
AATGAGCTTTGGCGTTCTCATGAATTTCCTTAGAACTGACATATGAAACATGTCCTGAAAGTCTTACAACTCCGCTGATAATGCAATCTATAAACCACTTCTCCAATCCGCGCCGCAATGGGGTACTGTCCCATATATCTAGGTTTAAGTTTCTTTATCTTCCGAGTTTTAGATCCCCTCCTGAAATATCCTCATATTCAGGTACACTAAGTCACCCACCTGAAGCTCCAAATCTTTTCGGCGCTTATCTGCATAACTCTTATGACGGTCATGGGCTTCTTTAAGCCGAGCATCTCCACCTGCTCTAACGTCTCTTGAACCTTTGATGGTTCAATTACACGTCACTCCTCTACTTCAGTCCAACAAAGGGGTATACGACAAGGCCTACCATAAAGAGCCTCATATGGTGCCATCTCTATACTCGAATGGTATTTGTTGTTGTAGGCAAACTCTGCTAGAAGTAAATACTTTCCCCATCTCTATTCCCAATCCAAAACACAAGCCTTGAGCATATCTTCTAAAGTATGAATAGTCCTCTCTGGCTGCCCATTAGTCTGTGGGTGGTAAGCTGTACTCATGTGGACTTTTGTCCCAAGCGCCTTCTGAAAGGCTCTCCAAAATGCCGATGTGAACTTTGCATCACGATCGGATACAATACTAACATGAACTCCATGCAATCTCACAATCTCCCTGATGTATATTTGTGCCAACTGATTAGCTCCATTTGTCTTCTTGACTGCTAGGAAATGAGCAGTCTTGGTGAGTCTGTCCACAATCACCCAAATAACATTTTTCCCACCATATGTTATCGGAAGCCCAGTCACAAAATCCATAGTCACCATGTCCCATTTCCACTCTGGCAACGACAAGTTCTGCAATAACCCACTACGCACTTGATGCTCATCTTTAACCATCTGACACGTCTGACACTGTGATACGAATGTAGCAACATCTTTCTTCATACCAGGCCAATGATAGTAGCTATTCAGATCCATATACGACAGTACATGATGCGTCCGTATAAACCTCATATGTTATCCCGGGCCTAGGAAGTACCAAAACTGGTGTTTCCGTCAACTGTCGCTTCAACTCGGTGAAACTCCTCGAACAAGCTAATGTCCAAACAAACTTGACGTCTTTGCCTGTTAATTGCGTCATCGGCTTTGCGATACTGGCAAAACCCTTAACGAACTTTCTGTAGTATCATGCCAATCCCAACAAGCTGCGGATTTCAGTAGCACTCTTAGGTGTAAGCCACTCTGATATCGAAGTAATTTTCTCTAGATCTACTGCAACTCCTGCCTCAGAAATCACGTCACCCTCTAAGCTTACCTAACACAATCTGCACATGCTCGACATGCTCCTCTCTGCTCCGAGAATAAATCATGATATCATGGATGAAGACAATCACACACTTATCCAAGTGTTCGGGAAACACATCATTCATAAGTTTCATGAACCCTACAGGTGCTTTCGTCAATCCAATTGGCATCATCACAAACTAATAATGCCCATAACGTGTACGGAAAGCTGTCTTCCGCATATCCTCAACAATTATAGCAATCTGGCGATACCCTAATGCCAAAACGATCTTGGAGAACAATGAAGCTCCCTGCAACTGATCCAACAACTCATCGATACGCAGAAGCGGTACTTATTCTTGATAGTCACCTTGTTCAAGCCTCTGTAGTCGATATCAAGACTGAAACTCCCATCTTTCTTCTTCACAAACAATATTTGTGTTCCCCACGGCGAAGTACTCGGTTTGATAAAATCTTTATCTCATAGCTCCTTCAACTGCTTTTTCAATTCTGTCATTTCTGATGGCGCTAAACGGTATGAAGTTCGCAAAACCGGATACCAAGAAATTTAAAGGAATTATACCGAACAGAGATGTGCTATTTATTTTTATTTTAAAAAAAATTCCCAAATTTCCATAAATATTTCAGAAATCCTGTAAAACTGATTAAAATCAAGTCCCATAAATCGCCATCCCGGGTCGGGGCCGGGACAGAACCCGCTCTGATACCAAATTGTAACACCCGTCTCCTCCTCTCTTGAGAACGGCGTGGTACTACCTATAAAATATCGAATTAAAACAATTTATAAAAATAAAGTAAAATATTAAAACATTTAATAAAATAAACGGAGGATAAATTATTTTTAAATTTAGAAACCGAAATAAAATTTACGCAAGATAAATCTTTTTTTATATTTAATAACCAGAATAATTCATATCAAAAAATTGTATATAACCGAATGAAACTGATATAAAATACGACGATCCCCAAGACACCAAACCGTCCAAATATCCGACTACTCGTCATTCTCACCTGAAAGGGGGGAAAGAAAGAGGGGTGAGCGACATGGGAGTCACTCAGTGAGATATGTGATGCTAAACCCAAAGTCCATGGACCCGGTCATAACACTATGAATAAATATAATTTACTTTTAACACGTAACAAACACGGTACCTAAAGTACCCAAAGAACAAACAATGGTCCTAGCGAGATACACACTCGCTGCCCACTAACAGGCCAAAAACAACGCCAAATATGTGCTCGGTAACACACGCCCGAAGACGATTTATCGACCTACAGCCGTGGCAACAACAGGTCGACTATGCTGTGCCATAGCATCTCACAAAAAAACGCCGAATATGTGCTCGGTAACACACGCCCAAAGACGATTTATCGACCTACAGCCGTGGCAACAACAGGTCGACTATTCTGTGCCACAGCATCTCACAAAACATACTGGTCACAAACCGCCCTACAGAAGTACGTCTCCATAGTCGACCACAACCTTTCACCTCAATTCTCAACAGATATTTATAATTATATATATATATATATATTTAATAACAATTATCAAAGAACAAGCAATGTTGAACCCTCTAACATCCTATATCCGTTTTAACAGAGAACCTAATAACTAAACCAGCAGACTCTAAATTATGTTTATCAAAAATCCTAAGCCGTGTACGAGAAGTTTGGGAATAGCCCTCACCTTAGCCAATATTGGAGATAGATAAAAAAAGGGAAATTAGCAAGGATAACCATAAGAAAAAAAACTAATTTGGCAAATGACCATAACAACTATCTGTGTAGAATATACTATATATATTGTGTATTAATTGTTGTTATACCCTTTTGTATAAATATTTGTAGTGGTTTTGTTTTTCTTTTGTTTTATTTTATTTTATTTTGTTGTACAATGTTTTCCCCTCTAATCTTATTTATCTTCTAGTTTTATTAAAAATAATTATCTGAATTTATAAAACACTAACAAAAAATATAGTTTTTTTCTATTTATGATGTGTTTTGAAAATTTAAAAACAAATATATATTTTTATAACATTTGATATATCATGTTAGATTAAGAAATTAAATTAAAGTCTATACTATATCGTAAATTCATATAGTATAATCTAATTTCTACTTCAAATTATACCCCATACTTAAAACATAAAGATTAAAGAATTTGATGTGAATTGATCAGTCTAGAGTTTTAACTCAACTAAAACTCTATACAGTTTCTCATATTTTCTATATTTTCGTGTTGTTCTCTCATCGAACAACCAATATGTAATTAATTATAATATATTGAAAATAGTATATATTATTCTATACTATCTTACACATTTAGATAGTGTAGTTGTTGGGTAATTCCAAGCTTGTGGAAACTTAACATAATATTAGATGTTTAATATGTTAAGAGATAAACACAAAAAAGAAATCTAGAATAGGAAAAGGAAGTTTTCTATTAGATTAGGTTTGTGTTTTCCATATTCCACATGTTAAAGGGAATTGTCTTTGACTATAAATATAGACCTTATGGAGAGGTGTTCCATAAGAGATCTAAGAGAAACATTGTGAGCTTTAGTTTTGAGTAGTTTCTAAAGCAATAAGAAAAGTTGTTCTTATTATCCTTTGTTCTAAGAGATCCTTCAATTGGTATCAGAGCGATTTGACGAAGATCTGCAAGAAGACCAAAATACCCTTCGAGTAGGAATGGGACCCTTCAAGTCGGAAGAGGAGGTCTAAGGCAGAAACTAGTCAGAAGATCATGGACCTGTGAAGTTGTGGGATAAAAACATTCTCAAAGGAAACCCTGCGATTACTGGTACAAGATGGTGCCAAGATAATTCGCTGAACGATAAACACACGAGATGAGTGTGGTCCTTAGTTTGAGGGGGAGAATGTGAGATATCAAACAAAGTCCCACATTGGAAGTTTAGACAAGAAGTGTCTAATATATAAAGAAAAGTCCAACTCTAATTAGTACGAGGCCTTTTGGGAAGGAATCCAAAAGTAAATCCATGCGGGCTTGCCTAGTAGGCCCAAAGTGGACAATATCGTACTAATTGGATAATAAAGAGTTGGACATGGGCTCACACAAACCCAACAATTTGAGTAGTTTCTAAAGCAATAAGAAAAGTTGTTCTTATTATCCTTTGTTCTAAGAGATCCTTCAATTGGTATCAGAGCTTAATTTGAAGCTCCAATTGGTATCAGAGCCTCAGGTTGGAGACTCGATTTAAGCTTAAGTTGAAGCTTTAATCCTGGTAGCTGTGAAGCAAGAAGTTCACGACACAAGATGGCTGACGTGAATAGGACTCCACGCACGAAGGACCTTGGATCCGCATCTATCCAATGTCCGATGTTGAACTCGACAAACTACACAGTTTGGTCGATGAGGATGAGGGTGTTACTCCGTGTTCATCATGTGTGGGACACAATAGACCCTGGTTCGTATGATCAAAAGAATAACGGTGTTGCAATAGCTCTTTTGTATCAATTTATGTCTGACAGTTCGATTCTCCAGGTGGGAGAACAAACCGCATCGAAAGAGATTTGGAATGCCATCAAGTCACGACACCATGGAGATGATCGTGTCAGGGAGGCAAGATTTGAGACATCGATGACGGAGTTCGACAGGTTGAAGATCGATGATAGCGATACCGTAAACGGATTTGCGGGGAAGATATCAGGTCTAGCATCCAAGGAAGCCTCGTTAAGAGAAATCATAGAAGAACAAAACATGATAAAGAAGGAGATGGGCGTAGGAATGCCGAGTGTAACACACGAAGATAGCGTGTGTGATGCATGTCTAGCAGGGAAGCATATTAGACACTCATTCCTAAGTGTAACACACGAAGAAAGCGTGTGTGACGCATGTCTAGCAGGGAAGCAAATTAGACATTCATTCCCAACCAAGACCATACTTCGTGCAACAAAGACGTTGGAGTTGATCCATGAAGAGGATCAAGTTTCATACGAGTGTCTCATGACCAAGAAACCTAATATCGAGCACTTGAGGATATTCGGTTGTGTAACACATGGGAAGATATGTGTAACTCATCTGAAGAAGTTAGATGAGAGATCAAAGTGTGTGATCAATCTTGGAATTGAGCCGGGTTCCAAAGATTATAGACTATATGATCCAGTCGCAGGAGAGGCAATGGTGAGTAGAGATATGATATTCGACGAGAAGAAATCTTGGGATTGGTCGTCTATAACAAACCAAGAAGATTGTGAACCTAGTATGCTTAAGCTTCCACATAAGGGTGATATAGAAGAAGGTAATGATCAAGGTGAGGATCATGAACAAGAAGCTATAAACCAAGATGAGGAAGAAGAAGATGAAGATACTAATCACAATGCAAAACCTCCAGACGATCACAAGGCGAGACTTCAGACATTAGTCATAGGAATGTCGTGTGTAACACACGGAGAAGGCTTGTGTAACACAAGTCTTGCAGGGAAGAAAATCAGAGATGCATTTTCGACTAAGGCTATGGTTCGTACATCAAAGCCATTGGAATTATTGCATGAAGATTTGTGTGGACGAATCATGCCACCAACGTCAGCAAATAACCGTGAGGCATTCTATCGGTTCAAAAGATTTCACTTCGATAGAGGAGGAGAGTTTGCCTAAGCTAAGTTCAATCTAGGTTGCACCGATAGAGGAGGAGAGTTTACCTCAGCTGAGTCGAAGATGTTGAAATACTTATGGGTTAAAGAGATGGTAGCCGAGTTGGAGTCTATCACAAGATACAAGATTCAATGAGCAGACGAAATCAAGATAAAGGAAGAGAGTTATGCTCAAGGTATCATGTGTGACACAAAGATGGAAGTGTGTAACACGATCCACGTAGCTATGGAGTTGAGTTCAAAGATCTCAAAGGTTAGAGATAAACGAGAGATAAATGCTACAAAATGCAAAAGAAGCATAAGATGTTTGGGGTATCTACTTCACACAAGATTAGGTGTGTGTTACACAGTTGGTGTACTAAGTCGATACATGCAAACGTCGGGTGTTGAGCAGAAGGCCGACATCCTAACCAAGCCATTAGCAAGGATTAAGTTCAAGCAAATGAGGAGCTTAATCAGAGTTCAAGAAATTGATCTTCCTAATTCAAGTTGGAATTTAGGGGGTGATTGTTGGGTAATTCCAAGCTTGTGGAAACTTAACATATTATTAGATGTTTAATATGTTAAGAGATAAACACAAAAAGGAAATCTAGAATAGGAAAAGGAAGTTTTCTATTAGATTAGGTTTGTGTTTTCAATATTCCACATGTTAAAGGGAATTGTCTTTGACTATAAATATAGACCTTATGGAGAGGTGTTCCATAAGAGATCTAAGAGAAACATTGTGAGCTTTAGTTTTGAGTAGTTTCTAAAGCAATAAGAAAAGTTGTTCTTATTATCCTTTGTTCTAAGAGATCCTTCAATAGTAAGATTTTTTCAAATGAGATATAATTTTGTTGTGTTCTATTCTATTTAGAAACATAGAATTATATACAATCTCTTCTTTCCTCTCTCTCTGTCCCTCCCTCTTTCTCCCTCTCCCCTCCCTCCCTCATTTTTTTCTCTATAATGGTTATTCCACCAATTAACCCTAAACAAAGTAATCATATGAAACTAATGACTAGAATATACTATGTATAATATGTATTAATTTCTCTTTTGTCCTCAAAACCCAAACGCACATATAATTTCTCTCTCACACACACAACCAATATATAATCATGTATAGTATAATGGAAATGACATATACTATTCTATTTCAAAGACATAGTATAGTACGTTACAATATTTCAATATAATCTCTCTCTCTCCCCCTCTCCCCCTCCCCCTCCCCCTCTCTCTCTCTCTCTCTCTCTCTCTCTCTCTCCCTCTCTCTCTCTCTCTCTCTCTCTCTCTCTCTCTCTCTCTTTCTCTCTCTCTCTCTCTCTCTCTCTCTCTCTCTCTCTCTCTCTCACACTCTCTCTCTCTCTCTCTCTCTCTCTCTCTCTCTCTCTCTCTCTCTCTCTCTCTCTCTCTCTCTCTCTCTCTCTCTCTCTCTCTCTCTCTCTCTCTCTCTCTCTCTCTCTCTCTCCCTCTCCCTCCCTCCCTCTCCCTCTCCCTCTCCCTCCCTCCCTCTCCCTCTCCCTCTCCCTCTCTCTCTCTCTCTCTCTCTCTCTCTCTCTCTCTCTAAACTGTGTACATATCTCTCTCTCTAAACTGTGCACATATATCTATTATGTATATTGTAATAAAGTTGTAATGAACTGATTTTTCTATACTATTTGTTTAATGTATATGGTATAGTATAATTCGTCAATTGTGCATTAAGCACACAGCCAGGCGCGGAAAAGGAGTTTTTTTGTCCATTTTTGTGTCAAATTGACACAGCTCCCCATAAAATCCTTATATGGTTAGTTTGTTAATTTCACAACTCATTATGTATATCTCACAAATTAACCCTAAAAAAAAGATGTCGAAACCAATATGCCTCTTCCAACAAAAATGGGTCTACGCTTCCAAAAGAGTAATTTCAAAAGCTAAAGTCCACCATTCCTACGCATTTACCAATAAGGATTTTAGATATTTAGTTTGCTTACACCACAAGTAACAAATAATATCATTTGTCTAGTATGTGATGATGAGGGTGTGGAGACTTAAATAACACGTGATGATTAAGGTAGAAGGTATGGGTGATCACGCATGGTACTCCGATGACATAACATGCTTCTCTAATGGATCAATGCTTAAAACGGTGTGGATCCGATCGGTGCCGCGGTGGTGAGACGGTGGCTCCGTCTTTGTGCGTCTCCTCTTCACGTCAATACATCTCTCAAGTTTGATGCGAGACAACAACACATAAGGTGTTTGACCACCGACGGCGACGCTGTCTCTCTGACATGGTGTGATGGCTCCAAGACGACGTCATAGGAGGTGGTGGCATCACGATGCAAGCGGTGGATCAGATTTTGGAGATGACCGGTGGTTGCGTCTTTTCTCGGCTTCTCTGATAGACGTACGCACACATGGAGAAGAAGTGACACATGAGATGAGCCAGAGAGAGTGGGAGGGAGATGATGGCTCATGAGGCGTGAAGGTATGCGGCTAGGTTTTGTGGAGATGGAAATGTTTACGATTTATATAACTGCATGCACGGTTTAGTTAAACCAAGAAAAGGAAAATTGAATTGGGTTTATTCTAAATTAATTAAAGGGAAAATTCCATAAAAATACCCCAACTAAATTTCATTAAGCTTTTTAATACCCCAATTTTTTTGCTACACAGTTTAATACCTCAACTAATTATTTTGATCATTTTAATATACAAACTTTTAAACTATGCCCATTTTACTACCCAGAATTTATTTATTTTAGTTAAAATACTAATAAATTTCAAATGAAACTTAGAAAATATCAAAAAATTACAAAAATACTCTCAAAAATTCTAATTTTATTGCTTGTTTGAAAAATAAAAGTAACTAAATTTTGTATAATATTAAATTTCGTAATATAATTTTAAATTTTAAAATATTGAATTTAGTTTGTTTTCTGAAATAGAAAATAAATTCATTTTTTTTGACATTCAAGTTTAATTTTATAAAAATTAAAAAAATTCTGATAATTTATTTACCTTATTTCCTAAATATTAAAAATAAAATTAGAAAATTTACATATTTTTTTTTAGATTTTGGATTTTTTTAAAATTTTGTTTGAAACTTTATAGTATTTTTAAAGTTTGGGTATTAAAATAAATAAAGTTTGGGTATTAAAATGAGCATAGTTTTAAAAGTTAGTATATTAAAATGAACAAAATAATTAGTTGAGGTATTAAACTGGGTATCGAAAAAGTTTAGGTATTAAAAAGCTTAACGAAATTTAGGTGGGGTATTTTTATGGAATTTTCCCTTAATTAAAAGAAAAACAAACCAATTTGGTTTAGAATATCGGGTCGTTACATTATCTCACTTTTAATCGCAGTGATTCCAGATTACCCTATTTTTGATATTTGGCAATTTGTTCTTGATTCTAATAAAACCAGAATGAACCACTCTCATGTTGAATCAATATCATACGAGTTATGATGAAAAATTTATCTCACTTTCAAATGAAGTGATTCTAGTTTACTATGTTTGGAGATTTGAAATTTTTTTATTGATTCTAATCAAACCAGAATGAATCACGATGTAAGAAGCTTCATTTGGACACAGAAATAAGTGGTAATCCCCTGAAGTTGAATTAATATCATAGGAGTTGTGATAAAGAAGTTATCCCACTGTCAACCGAAGTCATTCCAGCTTATCCTATTTGGAGATTTGGCAATTTGTTCTTGATTCTAATAAAACCAGAATGAATCACGATGTCAGAAGCTTTATTCTGACTCATAAATCAGAGTAGGATCACCCTCATGTTGAATCAATATCATACGAGTTATGATGAAGAAGTTATCTCACTCTCAACCAAAGTTATTCTAGTTTACTCGTTTTGGAGATTTCACAATTTCTTCTTGATTATAATCAAACCAGAATGAATCACGATTTAAGAAGCTTTTTTTCGATGCACAAATTAGTGGATAATCATCTTGAAGTTAAATCAATACCATAGGAGTTATGATGACGAACTTATCCCACTTTCAACAGAAGTGATTCCAGTTTACCCTATTTGGAGATTTGGCAATTTGTTCTTGATTCTAATAAAACCAGAATGAATCACGATGTTAGAAGCTTCATTTTGACTCATTAATCAGTGGAGAATCACCCTAATGTTCAATCAATATCATACGAGTTATGATGAAGAAGTTATCCCACTTTCAATCGAAGTTATTCTAGTTTACTCAGTTTGGAGATTTGAAAATTTCTTATTGATTCTAATCAAACCAACATGAATCACGATGTAAGAAGATTTATTTGGACAAACATATATGTGGTTAAACACCTTGAAGCTGAATCAATATCATAGGAGTTATGATAAAGAAGTTATCCCACTTTAAACCGAAGTGATTCCAGTTTACCCTGTTTGGAGATTTGGAATTTTTTTCTTGATTTTAATAAAACCAGAATGAATCAAGATGTCAGATTCTTGATTTTGACTCATAAATTTGTGTAGAATCACCCTGCAGTTGAATCAATATCATACTAGTTATGATGAAGAAGTTATCCCACTTTCACCCGAAGTGATTCTAGTTTACTCTGTTTGGAGATTTGACAATTTCTTATTGATTCTAATCAAACCAGAATGAATCACGATTTAAGAAGCTTCTTTTGGACACACAAATTAGTGGATAATAACCCTGAAGTTAAATCAATACCATAGGAGTTATGATGAAGAAGTTATCCCACTTTCAACCGAAGTGATTCCAGTTTACCCTATTTGGAGATTTGACAATTTGTTCTTGATTCTAATAAAACCAGAATGATTCATGATGTTTGAAGCTTGATTTTGAATCATAAATCAGTTGAGAATCACCCTGATGTTGAATCAATATCATACGAGTTATGATGAAGAAGTTATCCCACTTTCAACGAAGTGATTCTAGTTTACTCTGTTTGGAGATTTGACAATTTCTTATTGATTCTAATCAAACCAGAATGAATCACGATGTAAGAAGCTTTATTTTGACTCATAAATCAGTGTATAATCACCCTCATGTTGAATCAATACCATACGATTTATGATGACGAAGTTATCCCACTTTCAACCGAAGTGATTCTAGTTTACTCTATTTGGAGATTTAACTATTTCTTATTGATTATAATCAAACAATAATGAATCAATATGTAAGAAGATTCATTTGTATACACAAATCATTCGCTAATCCCCCTGAAGTTGAATCAATATCATAGGAGTTATGATGAAGAAGTTATCCAACTTTCAACCGAAGTGATTCCAGTTTTCCCTATTTAGAAATTTGGCTATTTGTTCTTGATTCTAATAAAACCAGAATGAATCACTATGTCAGAAGCTTTATTTTGACTCATAAATCAGTGTAGAATCACCCTCGTGTTGAATCAATATCATACGAGTTATGATAAAAAAAGTTATCCCACTATCAACCAAAGCGATTCCAGTTTACCTTATTTGGAGATTTGGTAATTTATTGTTGTTTTAATAAAACCAGAATGAATCACGATGTCAGAAGCCTTATTTTGACTCATAAATCAGTGTAGAATCACCCTCACATTGAATCAATATCATAAGAGTTATGATGAAGAGGTTATCCCACTTTCAACGAAGTGATTCTAGTTTACTCTGTTGGAGATTTGACAATTTCTTATTGATTCTAATCAAACCAGAATGAATCACGATGTAAGAAGCTTTATTTTGACTCATAAATCAGTGTAGAATCACCCTCATGTTGAATCAATACCATACGAGTTATGATGAAGAAGTTATCCCACTTTCAACCGAAGTGATTCTAGTTTACACTATTTGGAGATTTGACTATTTCTTATTGATTCTAATCAAACAATAATGAATCAAGATGTAAGAAGATTCATTTGGACACACAAATTAGTGGCTAATCCCCCTGAAGTTGAATCAATATCATAGGAGTTATGATGAAGAAGTTATCCAACTTTCAACCGAAGTGATTCCAGTTTTCCCTATTTAGAAATTTGGAAATTTGTTGTTGATTCTAATAAAACCAGAATGAATCACGATGTCAGAAGCTTTATTTTGACTCATAAATCAGTGTAGAATCACCCTCATGTTGAATCAATATCATACGAGTTATGATGAAAAAGTTATCCCACTATCAACCAAAGTGATTCTAGTTTACTCTTTTTGGAGATTTCACTAATTCTTATTGATTCCAATCAAACCAGAATGAATCACGATTTAAGAAGGTTCGTTTGGACACACAAATCAGTGGCTAATCACCCTTCAGTTAAATCAATACCATAGGAGATATGATGAAGAAGTTATCCCACTTTCAACCAAACTGATTTCAGTTTATCATGTCTGGAGATTTGACAATTTTTTCTTGATTCTAATAAAACCATAATGCATCACAATGTCAGAAGCTTGATTTTGACTAATAAATCAGTATAGAATCACCCTCATGTTGAATCAATATCATACGAGTTATGATGAAGAAGTTATCCCACTTTCAACCGAAGTGATTCCAGTTTACTCTGTTTGGAGATTTGACAATTTCTTATTGATTCTAATCAAACCAGAATGAATCATGATGTAAGAAGTTTCGTTTGGACATAAAAATCAGTGGCCAATCCCCCTGAAGTTGAATCAATATCATAGGACTTATGATGCAGGAGTTATCCCACTATCAACCGAAGTGATTCCAGTTTACCCTATTTGGGGATTTCGCAATTTGTCTCGATTCTAATATAACCAGAATGAATCACGATGTCAAAAGCTTGATTTAGACTGATAATTCAGTGGAGAATTACCCTGATGTTGAATCAATATCATACGAGTTATGATGAAGAAGTTATCCCACTTCAAACCGAAGTTATTCTAGTTTACTCTGTTTGGAGATTTGACAATTTCTTATTGATTCTAATCAAACCAGAATGAATCACAATGTAAAAAGCTTCTTTTGGACATACAAATCAGTGTTTAATCACCTTGAAGCTGAATTAAAATCATAGCAGTTATGATGAAGAAGTTATCCGACTTTCAACCATAGTGATTTTAATTTACCCTGTTTGGAGATTTGGCATTTTTTTCTTGATTCTAATAAAAGAAGAATGAATGAAGATGTCAAATGCTTGATTATTACTCATAAATCTGTGTAGAATCACCCTGCTGTTGAATCAATATCATACTAGTTATGATGAAGAAGTTATCCCACTTTCACCCGAAGTGATTCTAGTTTACTCTGTTTGGAGATTTGACTATTTCTTATTGATTCTAATCAAACCAGAATGAACCATAATGTAAGGATCTTCATTTGGACACACAAATCAGTGGCTAATCACCCTTAGGTTGAATCAATATCATAGGAGTTATTATGAAGAAGTTATCCACACTTTCAACCGAAGTGATTCCAGTTTACCCTATTTGGAGATTTGGCAATTTGTTCTTGATTCAAATAAAACCAGAATGAATCACGATATCAGAAGCATGATATTGACTCATAAATCAGTGGAGAATCATCCTTATGTTGAATCAATATCATACGAGTTATGATGAAGAAGTTATCCTACTTTCAACTGAAGTGATTCTTGTTTACTCTATTTTGAAATTTGACAGTTTCTTATTGATTTTAATAAAAACAGAATAATCACGATGTAAGAAGATTGATTTGGAGACACAAACCAGTGGTTAATCACGTTGAAGTTGAATCAATATCGTAGGAGTTATCATGAAGAAGTTATCCCATTTTCAACCGAAGTGATTCTAGTTTACCCTGTTTGGAGATTTGGCAATTTGTTCTTGATTCTAATCAAACCAGAATAAATTACGATGTCACAAGCTTGATTGTGACTCATAAATCAGTGTAGAATTACCCTGATGTTGAATAAATATCATATGAGTTATGATGAAGAAGTTATATAACTTTCAACCGAAGTGATTGTTGTTTACTCTATTTGGAAATTTGATAGTTTCTTATTGATTTTAATAAAAACAGAATGAATCACGATGTAAGAAGATTCATTTGGACACACAAACCAGTGGTTAATCACCCTGAAGTTGAATCAATATCATAGGAGTTATGATGAAGAAGTTATCCCACTTTTAACCGAAGTGATTCCAGTTTACCCTGTTGGAGATTTATCAATTTGTTCTTGATTTTAATAAAACCAGAATTAATCACGATATCATAAATTTTTTTTTGACTCATAAATCAGTGGAGAATCACCCTGATATTGAATCAATATCATACGAGTTATGATGAAGAAGTTATCTCACTTTCAACCGAAGTGATTCTAGTTTACTTTGTTTGAAGATTTGAAAATTTCTTATTGATTCTAATCATACCTGAATGAATAACTATGTAAGAAGCATCATTTGGACACAAAAATCAGTGGTTAATCACCCTGAAGTTAAATCAATATCATAGGAATTATGATGAAGAAGTTATCCTACTTTCAACAGAAGTGATTCCAGTTTATCATGTTTGGAGATTTGGCAATTTGTTCTTGATTCTAATAAAACCAGAATGAATTAAGATATCAGAAGCTTGATTCTGACTCATAAATCAGTGTAGAATTACCCTGATGTTGAATAAATATCATATGAGTTATGATGAAGAAGCTATCTAACTTTCAACCGAAGTGATTCTTGTTTACTCTGTTTGGAAATTTGACAATTTCTTATTGAATCTAATCAAACCAGAATGAATCACGATGTAAGAAGATTCATTTGGCCACTGGTTAATCACCCTGAAGTTGAATTAATATCACACGAGTTATGATGAAGAAGTTATCCCACTATCAACCGAAGTGATTCTATTTACTTTGTTTGAAGATTTGACAATTTCTTATGGATTCTAATAATACCTGAATGAATAACTATGTAAGAAGCTTCATATGGACACATAAATCAGTGGTTAATCACCCTGAAGTTAAAACAATATTATAGGAGTTATGATGAAGAAGATATCCCACTTTCAACCGAAATGATTCCAGTTTACTCTGTTTGGAGATTTGGCTGAATTTCCCTGATGTTGAATCAATATCATATGAGTTATGATGAAGAAGTTATCCAACTTTCAACCGAAGTGATTCTTGTTTACTCTGTTTGGAGATTTGACAATTTCTTATTGATTCTAATCAAACCAGAATGAATCACGATGTAAGAAGCTTTATTTTGACTCATAAATCAGTGTATAATCACCCTCATGTTGAATCAATACCATACGATTTATGATGACGAAGTTATCCCACTTTCAACCGAAGTGATTCTAGTTTACTCTATTTGGAGATTTAACTATTTCTTATTGATTATAATCAAACAATAATGAATCAATATGTAAGAAGATTCATTTGTATACACAAATCATTCGCTAATCCCCCTGAAGTTGAATCAATATCATAGGAGTTATGATGAAGAAGTTATCCCACTTTCAAACCGAAGTAATTCTAGTTTACTCTGTTTGGATATTTGACAATTTGTTATTGATTCTAATAAAACCAGAATGAATCACGATGTAAGAAGCTATGTTTGTACACACAAAAAAATGGCTAATCCCTTGAAGTTGAATCAATATCATGATGTAATAAGATTCATTTGGAAACACAAATTAGTGGTTAATCACCCTAAAATTGAATCAATATCATAGGAGTTATGATGAAGAAGTTATCCCACTTTCAATCGAAGTGATTCCTGTTTACCCTGTTTGGAGATTTGGCAATTTGTTCTTGATTCTAATAAAACCAGAATGAATCACGATGTCAGAAGCCTGATTTTGACTCATAAATCAGTGAAGAATCACCCTCATATTGAATCAATATCATACGAGTTATGATGAAGAAGTTATCCCACTTTCAACCGAAGTTATTCTAGTTTACTTTATTTGGAGATTTGACAATTTCTTATTGATTATACTCAAAAAATAATGAATCACGATGTAACTAGATTCGTTTGGACACAAAAATCAGTGGTTAATCACCCTGAAGTTAAATCAATATCATTGGAGTTATGATGAAGATGTTATCCCACTTTCAAACGAAGTGATTCTAGTTTACCCTTTTTGGAGATTTGGCAATTTGTTCTTGATTCTAATAAAACCAGAATGAATCACGACGTCAGAAGCTTGATTTTGACTCATAAATCAGTGGAGAATCACCCTGATGTTGAATCAGTATCATACGAGTTATGATGAAGAAGTTATCCCACTTTCAACCGAAGTGATAGTTTATTCTGTTTGGAGATTTGATAATTTTTTATTGATTCTAATCAAACCAGAATGAATCACGATGTAAGAAGCTTTGTTTTGACATACAAGTCAGTGGTTAATCACCGTGAAGTTGAATCAATATCATAGGAATTATGATGAAGAAGTTATCCCACTTTCAACCGAAGTGATTCCAGTTTACCCTGTTTGGATATTTGGTAATTTGTTCTTGATTCTAATAAAACCAGAATGAATCACGATATCAGAAGCTTGATTTTTACTCATAAATCAGTGGATAATCACCCTGAAGTTGAATCAATATCATAGGAGTTATGATCAATAAGTTATCCCACTTTCAACCGAAGTTATTCTAGTTTACTTTGTTTGGAGATTTGACAATTTATTATTTATTATACTCAAAACAGAATGAATCGCGATGTAAGAAGATTCATTTGGAAAAAAAAAATCAGTGGTTAATCACCTTGAAGTTAAATCAATATCATAGGAGTTATGATGAAGAAGCTATCTCACTTTCAACCGAAGTGATTCCAGTTTACACTATTTGGAGATTTGACAATTTGTACTTGATTCTAATAAAACTAGAATAAATAACGTTGTCAGAAGCTTGATTTTGACTCATAAATCAGTGGAGAATCACCCTGATGTTTAATCAATATCATACGAGTTATGATGAAGAAGTTATCCCACTTTCAACCGAAGTAATTCTACTTTACTCTGTTTGGATATTTGACAATTTGTTATTGATTCTAATAAAACCAGAATGAATCACGATGTAAGAAGCTTTGTTTGTACACACAAAAAAATGGCTAATCCCTTGAAGTTGAATCAATATCATGATGTAATAAGATTCATTTGGACACAAAAATCAGTGGTTAATCACCCTGAAGTTAAATCAATATCATAGGAGTTATGATGAAGAAGTTATCCCACTTTCAAATGAAGTGATTCTAGTTTACCCTTTTTGGAGATTTGGCAATTTGTTCTTGATTCTAATAAAACCGAATGAATCACGACGTCAGAAGCTTGATTTTGACTTATAAATCAGTGGAAAACCACCCTGATGTTGAATCAGTATCATACGAGTTATGATTAAGAAGTTATCCCACTTTCAACCGAAGTGATAGTTTATTCTGTTTGGAGATTTGATAATTTCTTATTGATTCTAATCAAACCAGAATGAATCACGATGTAAGAAGCTTTGTTTTGACATACAAATCAGTGGTTAATCACCGTGAAGTTGAATCAATATCATAGGAGTTATGATGAAGAAGTTATTACACTTTCAACCGAAGTGATTCCAGTTTCCCCTGTTTGGTATTTGGTAATTTGTTCTTGATTCTAATAAAACCAGAATGAATCACGATATCAGAAACTTATTTTTGACTCATAAATCAGTGGAGAATCACCCTGAAATTGAATCAATATCATACGAGTTATGATGAAGAAGTTATCCCACTTTCAACCGAAGTGATTCTAGTTTACTTTGTTTGAAGATTTGACAATTTCTTATGGATTCTAATAATACCTGAATGAATAACTATGTAAGAAGCTTCATATGGACACATAAATCAGTGGTTAATCACCCTGAAGTTAAAACAATATTATAGGAGTTATGATGAAGAAGATATCCCACTTTCAACCGAAATGATTCCAGTTTACTCTGTTTGGAGATTTGGCTGAATTTCCCTGATGTTGAATCAATATCATATGAGTTATGATGAAGAAGTTATCCAACTTTCAACCGAAGTGATTCTTTGTTTACTCTGTTTGGAGATTTGACAATTTCTTATTGATTCTAGTCAAACCAGAATAAATCACGATGTAAGAAGATTCATTTGGACACACAAACTAGTGGTTAATCACCCTGAAGTTGAATCAATATCATAGGAGTTATGATGAACAAGTTATCCCACTTTCAACTGAAGTGATTCCACTTTATCATGTTTGGAGATTTATCAATTTTTTCTTGATTCTAATAAAACCAGAATGAATCACGATATCATAAACTTGGTTTTGACTCATAAATCAGTGGAGAATCACCCTGATATTGAATCAATATCATACGAGTTATGAGGAAGAAGTTATCCCACTTTCAACCGAAGTGATTCCAGTTTACCCTGTTTGGAGATCTGACAATTTGTTCTTGATTCTAATAAAACAGAATGAATTACGATGTCAGAAGCTTGATTCTAGTTTACCCTATTTGGAGATTTATCAATTTGTTCTTGATTCTAATAAAACCAGAATAAATCACGATATCAGAAACTTGGTTTTGACTCATAAATCAGTGGAGAATCACCCTGATGTTGAATCAATATCATACGAGTTATGATGAAGAAGTTATCCAACTTTCAACCGAAGTGATTATAGTTTACCCTGTTTGGAGATTTGACAATTTCTTATTGATTCTAATCAAACCTTAATGAATCACGATTTAAGAAGATTCATTGGGACACACAAATTTGTGGTTAATCACCCTGAAGTTGAATCAATATCATAGGAGTTATGATGAGGAAGTTATCCAACTTTCAGCCAAAATGATTCTAGTTTACCCTATTTGGAGATTTATCAATTTGTTCTTGATTATAATAAAACCAGAATAAATCACGATATCAGAAACTTGTTTTTGACTCATAAATCAGTGAAGAATCACCCTGATGTTGAATCAATATCATATGAGTTATGATGAAGAAGTTATCCAACTTTCAAACGAAGTGATTATAGTTTACTCTGTTTGGAGATTTGACAATTTCTTATTGATTCTAATCAAACCTTAATGAATCACGATGTAAGAAGATTCATTTGGACACACAAATCAGTGGTTAATCACCCTGAAGTTGAATTAATATCATAGGAGTTATGATGAATAGTTATCCCACTTTCATTCGAAGTGATTCCAGTTTATCCTGTTTAGAGATTTGGTAATTTGTTTAGATTCTAATAAAACCAGAATGAATCACGATTTCAGAAGCTTGATTTTGACTCATAAATCAGTGGAGAATCACCCTGATGTTGAATCAATATCATACGAGTTATGATGAAGAAGTTATCCCACTTTCAACCGCAGTGATTACAGTTTACCCTGTTGGGAGATTTTGCAATTTGTTCTTGATTCTAATAAAACCAGAATGAATCACGATGTCAGATGATTAATTTTGACTAATAAATCAGTGGAGAATCACCATGATGTTGAATCAATATCACAATTTAAGAAGATTGATTTGGAGACACAAACCAGTGGTTAATCACCCTGAAGTTGAATAAATATCATAGAAGTTATGATGAAGAAGTTATCCCATTTTCAAACGAAGTGATTCCAGTTTACCCTGTTTGGAGATTTTGGCAATTTGTTCTTGATTCTAATAAAACAAGAATGAATCATTATGTCAGAAGCAATTTTGACTCATAAATCAATGGAGAATCACCCTGATGTTGAATTAATATCATACGAGTTATGATGAAGAAGTTATCTCACTTTTAACTGAAGCGATTCTAGTTTACTCTGTTTGGAGATTTGATAATTTCTTATTGATTCTAATCAAACCAGAATGAATTACGATGTAAGAAGATTCATTTTGACACATAAATTAGAGGTTAATCACCCTGAAGTTGAATCAATATCATAGGAGTTATGATGAAGAAGTTATCCCACTTTCAACTGAAGTGATTCCAGTTTACCCTGTTTGGAGATATGGCTATTTGTTCTTGATTCTAATAAAACCAGAATGAATCATGATGTCAGAAGCTTGATTTTGACACATAAATTAGTGGAGAATCACCCTGATATTGAATCAATATCATACGAGTTACGATGAAGAAGTTATTCCACTTACAATTGAAGTGATTCAAGTTTACTCTGTTTGGAAATTTGAAAATTTCTTATTGATTCTAATCAAACGAGAATGAATAGAGATGTAAGAAGCTTTATTTGGACACAAAAATCAATGGTTAATCACCCTCAAGTTAAATCAATATCATAAGAGTTATGATGAAGAAATTATCTCACTTTCAACCGAAGTGATTCCAGTTTACCCTGTTGAGAGATTTGGTAATATTTTCTTGATTCTAATAAAACCAGAATGAATCACGATGTCAGAAGATTAATTTTGACTAATAAATCAGTGGAGAATCACCATGATGTTGAATCAATATCATACGAGTTATGTGAAGATGTTATCCCACTTACAACCGAAGTGATTCTAGTTTACTCTGTTTGGAGATTTGACAATTTCTTATTGATTCTAATCAAACCAGAATGAATCACGATGCAAGAAGATTTATTTGGAAACAAAAATCAGTGGTTTATCACCGTGAAGTTAAATCAATATCATAGGAGTCATGATGAAGAAGTTATCTCACTTTGATCCGAAGTGATTCCAGTATATCCTGTTTGGGGATTTGGCAATTTGTTCTTGATTCTAATAAAACCAAAATGAATCACGATGTCAGAAGCTTGATTTTAACTCATAAATCAGTGGAGAATCACCTTAATGTTGAATCAATTTCATACGAGTTATGATGAAGAACTTATCCCACTTTCAACCAAAGTGATTCTAGTTGACTCTGTTTGGAGATTTCACAATTTCTAATTGATTCTAATCAAACCAGAATGAATCACGATGTAAGAAGATTGATTTGGACACACAAACCAGTGGTTAATCACCCTGAAGTTGAATCAATATCATAGGAGTTATGATGAATAAGTTATCCCAGTTTCATTTGAAGTGATTCCAGTTTACCCTGTTTGGAGATTTGGCAATATTTTTAGATTCTAATGAATCACGATTTCAGAAGCTTGATTTTGACTCATAAATCAGTGGAGAATCACACTGATGTTGAATCAATATCATACGAGTTATGATGAAGAAGTTATCTCACTTTCAACCGAAGTGATTTCAGTTTACCATGTTTGGAGATTTGGCATTTTTTTATTCTAATAAAACCAGAATGAATCATGATGTCAAAAGTTTGATTTTGACTCATAAATCAATGGAGAATCACCCTGATGTCGAATCAATATCATACGAGTTATGATGAAGAGGTTATTCAACTTTCAACCGAAGTGATTCTTGTTAACTCTGTTTGAAGATTTAACAATTTCTTATTGATTCTAATCTTACCTGAATGAATAAATATGTAAGAAGGTTCATTTGGACACAAAAATCAGTGGTTAATCACCCTAAAGTTAAATCAATATAATAGGAGTTATGATGAAGAAGTTATCCCACTTTCAACCGAAGTGAATCCAGTTTATCTAGTTTGGAGATTTGGCAATTTTTTTCTTGATTCTAATAAAACCAGAATGAATCACGATGTCAGAAGCTTGATTTTGACATATATATCAGTGGAGAATCACCCTCATGTTGAATCAATATCATACGAGTTATGATGAAAAAGTTATCCCACTATCAACCAAAGTGATTCTAGTTTACTCTTTTTGGAGATTTCACTAATTCTTATTGATTCCAATCAAACCAGAATGAATCACGATTTAAGAAGGTTCGTTTGGACACACAAATCAGTGGCTAATCACCCTTCAGTTAAATCAATACCATAGGAGATATGATGAAGAAGTTATCCCACTTTCAACCAAACTGATTTCAGTTTATCATGTCTGGAGATTTGACAATTTTTTCTTGATTCTAATAAAACCATAATGCATCACAATGTCAGAAGCTTGATTTTGACTAATAAATCAGTATAGAATCACCCTCATGTTGAATCAATATCATACGAGTTATGATGAAGAAGTTATCCCACTTTCAACCGAAGTAATTCTAGTTTACTCTGTTTGGAGATTTGACAATTTCTTATTGATTGTAATCATACCTGAATGAATCACTATGTAAGAAGCTTCATTTGTACACAAAAATCAGTGGTTAATCACCTTGAAGTTAAATCAATATCATAGGAGTTATGCTGAAGAAGTTATCCCACTTCCAACCGTAGTGATTCCAACTTACCATGTTTGGAGATATGGCTATTTGTTCTTGATTCTAATAAAAAAGAATGAATCATAATGTCAGAAGCTTGATTTTGAATCATAAATCAGTAGAGAATCACCCAGATGTTGAATCAATATCATACGAGTTATAATGAAGAAGTTATCCCACTTTCAACCAAAGTGATTCTTGTTTACTCTGTTTGGAGATTTGATAATTTCTTATTGATTCTAATCAAACCAGAATGAATCACGATGTAAGAAGATTCATTTGGACACACAAATCTGTGGTTAATCACCCTGAAGTTCAATCAATATCATAGGAATTATGATGAAGAAGTTATCCCACTTTCAACCGAAGTGATTCAAGTTTACCCTGTTTGGAGATTTGGAAATTTGTTTTAATTCAAATAAAATCAAATGAATCACAATGTCAGAATCTCGATTTTCACTCATAAATCAGTGGAGAATCACCCTGATGTTGAATCAATATCATACGAGTTATGATGAAGAAGTTATCCCACTTTCAACCGAAGTGATTCTAGTTTACTCTGTTTGAAGATTTGACAATTTCTTATTGATTCTAATCAAACTAGAATGAATCACGATGTAAGAAGCTTTATTTGGAAACAAAAATAAGTGGTTTATCACCGTGAAGTTAAATCAATATCATAGGAGTCATGATGAAGAAGTTATCTCACTTTGATCCGAAGTGATTCCAGTGTATCCTGTTTGAGGATTTGGCAATTTGTTCTTGATTCTAATAAAACCAATATGAATCACGATGTCAGAAGCTTGATTTTAACTCATAAATCAGTGTAGAATCCACCCTGATGTTGAATCAATTTCATACGAGTTATGATGAAGAACTTATCCCACTTTCAACCAAAGTGATTCTAGTTGACTATGTTTGGAGATTTGACAATTTCTTATTGATACTAATCAAACCAGAATGAATCACGATGTAACAAGAATGATTTGGACACACAAACCAGTGGTTAATCACCCCTGAAGTTGAATCAATATCATAGGAGTTATGATGAAGAAGTTATCCAACTTTCAGCCAAAGTGATTCTAGTTTACCCTGTTTGGAGATTTTTTAATTTGTTCTTGATTCTAATAAAACCAGAATAAATCACGATATCATAAACTTGGTTTTGACTCATAAATCAGTGGACAATCACCCTGATGTTTAATCAATATCATACGAGTTATGATGAAGAAGTTATCCAACTTTCAACCGAAGTGATTATAGTTTACCCTGTTTGGAGATTTGACAATTTCTTATTGATTCTAATCAAACCTTAATGAATCACGATGTAAGAAGATTCATTTGGACACACAAATCAGTGGTTAATCACCCTGAAGTTGAATCAATATCATAGGAGTTATGATGAATAGTTATCCCACTTTCATTCGAAGTGATTCCAGTTTATCCTGTTTAGAGATTTGGCAATTTGTTTAGATTCTAATAAAACCAGAATGAATCACGATTTCAGAAGCTTGATTTTGACTCATAAATCAGTGGAGAATCATCCTGATGTTGAATCAATATCATACGAGTTATGATGAAGAAGTTATCCCACTTTCAACCGAAGTGATTCTAGTTTACTCTGTTTGGAGATTTGATAATTTCTTATTGATCTAATCAAACCTGAATGAATCAGATTTAAGAAGCTTCATTTGGACATACAAATCCAGTGGTTAATCACCCTGAAGTTAAATCAATATCATAGGAGTTATGATGAAGAAGTTATCCACTTCAACCGAAGTGATTTCAAGTTTACCCTGTTTTGGAGATTTGGCAATTTGTTCTTGATTCTAATAAAACCAGAATGAATCATGATGTCAGAAGCTTATTTTGACTCATAAATCAATGGAGAATCACCCTGATGTTGAATCAATATCATACAAGTTATGATGAAGAAGTTATCCCACTTTCAACCGAAGTGATTCTTGTTACTCTGTTTGAAATTTACAATTTTTTATTGACTCTAATCATACCTGAATGAATAAATATTTAAGAAGATTCATTTGGACACAAAAATCAGTGGTTAATCACCCTGAAGTTAAATCAATATAATAGGAGTTATGATGAAGAAGTTATCCCACTTTCAACCGAAGTGAATCTAGTTTATCTTGTTTGGCGATTTGGCATTTTGTTCTTGATTCTAATAAAACCAGAATGAATCACGATGTCATAAGCTTGATTTTGACTCTTAAATCAGTGAAGAATCACCCTGATGTTGAATCAATATCATACGAGTTATGATGAAGAAGTTATCCAACTTTGAACCGAAGTGATTCTTGTTTAGTCTTTTTGGAGATTTGACAACTTTTTATTGATTCTAATCAAACCAGAATGAATCACGAAGCAAGAAGATTCATTTGGACACACAAATCAGTTGGTAATCACCTTTAAGTTAAATCAATATCATAAGAGTTATGATGAAGAAGTTATCCCACTTTTAACCGTAGTGATTCCAGTTTACCATGTTTGGAGATTTGGAAATATGTTTTTGATTATAATAAAACCAGAATGATTCACGATGTCAGAAGCTTAATTTTGACTAATAAATCAGTGGAGAAATCAACCATAATGTTGAATCAATAATTCATACGAGTTATGTGAAGATTGTTATCCCCACTTTCAACCGAATGATTCTAGTTTACTCTGTTTGAAGATTTGACCAATTTCGTATTGATTTCTAATCAAACCAGAATGAATAAATATGTAAAAAGCTTTCATTTTGACCATACAATCATGGGTTAATCACCCTGAAGGTTAAATCAATATCATAGGAGTTATGATGGAGAAGTTATCCCACTTTAAACCGAAGTGATTCCAGTTTACGCCTTTTTGGATATTTAACAATTTTTTCTTGATTCTAATAAAACCAGAATGAATCATGATGTCAGAAGCTTGATTTTGACACATAAATTAGTGGAGAATCACCCTGATATTGAATCAATATCATACGAGTTACGATGAAGAAGTTATTCCACTTACAATTGAAGTGATTCAAGTTTACTCTGTTTGGAAATTTGAAAATTTCTTATTGATTCTAATCAAACCAGAATGAATCAAGATGTAAGAAGCTTCATTTGGACACAAAATCAGTGGTTAATCACCCTGAAGTTGAATCAATATCATAGGAGTTATGATGAAGAAGTTATCCCACTTTCAACCGAAGTGATTCCAGTTTACCCTGTTTGGAGATTTGGCAATTTGTTCTTGATTCTAATAAAACCAGAATGAATCACGATGTCAGAAGCTTGATTTTGACTCATAAATCAGTGGAGAATACCCTGATGTTGAATCAATATCATACGAGTTATGATGAAGAAGTTATCCAACTTTCAACCGAAGTGATTCTTGTTTACTCTGTTTGGAGATTTGACAATTTCTTATTGATTCTAATCAAACCAGAATGAATCACGATGTAAGAAGATTCATTTGGACACACAAATCAGTGGTTAATCACCCTGAAGTTGAATCAATATCATAGGAGTTATGATGAAGAAGTTATCCCACTTTCAACCGAAGTGATTCAGTTTACCCTGTTTGGAGATTTGGCAATTTGTTCTTGATTCTAATAAAATCAGAATGAATCACAATGTCAGAATCTTGATTTTGACTCATAAATCAGTGGAGAATCACCCTGATGTTGAATCAATATCATACGAGTTATGATGAAGAAGTTATCCCACTTTCAACCGAAGTGATTCTAGTTTACTCTGTTTGAAGATTTGACAATTTCTTATTGATTCTAATCAAACCAGAATGAATCACGATGTAAGAAGCTTTATTTGGACACAAAAATCAGTGGTTAATCACCGTGAAGTTAAATCAATATCATAGGAGTTATGATGAAGAAGTTATCTCACTTTCAACCGAAGTGATTCCAGTTTATCCTGTTTGGAGATTTGGCAATTTGTTCTTGATTCTAATAAACCAGAATGAATCACGATGTCAGAAGCTTGATTTTGACTCATAAATCAGTGGAGAATCACCCTGATGTTGAATCAATATCATACGAGTTATGATGAAGAACTTATCCCACTTTCAACCAAAGTGATTCTAGTTGACTATGTTTGGAGATTTGACAATTTCTTATTGATTCTAATCAAACCAGAATGAATCACGATGTAAGAAGATTGATTTGGACACACAAACCAGTGGTTAATCACCCTGAAGTTGAATCAATATCATAGGAGTTATGATGAAGAAGTTATCCAACTTTCAGCCAAAGTGATTCTAGTTTACCCTGTTTGGAGATTTTTAATTTGTTCTTGATTCTAATAAAACCAGAATAAATCACGATATCATAAACTTGGTTTTGACTCATAAATCAGTGGACAATCACCCTGATGTTTAATCAATATCATACGAGTTATGATGAAGAAGTTATCCAACTTTCAACCGAAGTGATTATAGTTTACCCTGTTTGGAGATTTGAAAATTTCTTATTGATTCTAATCAAACCTTAATGAATCACGATGTAAGAAGATTCATTTGGACACACAAATCAGTGGTTAATCACCCTGAAGTTGAATCAATATCATAGGAGTTATGATGAAGAAGTTATCCCACTTTCAACCGAAGTGATTCCAGTTTATCCTGTTTGGAGATTTGGCAATTTGTTCTTGATTCTAATAAAACCAGAATGAATCACGATGTCAGAAGCTTGATTTTGACTCATAAATCAGTGGAGAATCACCCTGATGTTGAATCAATATCATACGAGTTATGATGAAGAAGTTATCCCACTTTCAACCGAAGTGATTCTAGTTTACTCTGTTTGGAAGATTTGACAATTTCTTATTGATTCTAATCAACCAGAATGAATCACTATGTAAGAAGCTTCATTTGGACACAAAATCAGTGGTTAATCACCCTGAAGTTAAATCAATATCATAGGAGTTATGATGAAGAAGTTATCCCACTTTCAACCGAAGTGATTCCAGTTTACCCTGTTTGGAGATTTGGCAATTTGTTCTTGATTCTAATAAAACCAGAATGAATCACGATGTCAGAAGCTTGATTTTGACTCATAAATCAGTGGAGAATCACCCTGATGTTGAATCAATATCATACGAGTTATGATGAAGAAGTTATCCCACTTTCAACCGAAGTGATTCTAGTTTACTCTGTTTGGAGATTTGACAATTTTTTATTGATTCTAATCAAACCAGAATGAATAAACTATGTAAGAAGCTTCATTTGGACACAAAAATCAGTGGTTAATCACCCTGAAGTTAAATCAATATAATAGGAGTTATGATGAAGAAGTTATCCCACTTTCAACCGAAGTGATTCTAGTTTATCCTGTTTGGAGATTTGGCAATTTTGTTCTTGATTCTAATAAAACCAGAATGAATCACGATGTCAGAAGCTTGATTTTGACTCATAAATCAGTGGAGAATCACCCTGATGTTGAATCAATATCATAAGAGTTATGATGAAGAAGTTATCCCACTTTCAACCGAAGTGATTCTAGTTTAGTCTTTTTGGAGATTTGACAATTTCTTATTGATTCTAATCAAACCAGAATGAATCACGATGTAAGAAGATTCATTTGGACACACAAATCAGTGGTTAATCACCCTGAAGTTGAATCAATATCATAGGAGTTATGATGAAGAAGTTATCCACTTTCAACCGAAGTGATTCCAGTTTACCCTGTTTGGAGATTTGGCAATTTGGTTCTTGATTCTAATAAAACCAGAATGAATCACGATGTCAGAAGCTTGATTTTGACTCAATAAATCAGTGGAAGAATCACCCTGATGTTGAATCAATATCATACGAGTTATGATGAAGAAGTTATCCCACTTTCAACCGAAGTGATTCTAGTTTACTCTGTTTGGAGATTTGACAATTTTATTGATTCTAATCAAACCAGAATGAATCACGATGTAAGAAGATTCATTTGGACACACAAAATCAGTGGTTAATCACCCTAAGTTGAATCCAATATCATAGGAGTTATGATGAAGAAGTTATCCCACTTTCAACCGAAGTGATTCCAGTTTACCCTGTTTGGAGATTTGGCAATTTGTTTTTGATTCTAATAAAACCAGAATGAATCACGATGTCAGAAGCTTGATTTTGACTCATAAATCAGTGGAGAATCACCCTGATGTTGAATCAATATCATACGAGTTATGATGAAGAAGTTATCCCACTTTCAACAGAAGTGATTCCAGTTTACCCTGTTTGGAGATTTGGAAATTTGTTCTTGATTCTAATAAAACCAGAATGAATCAAGATGTCAGAAGCTTTATTTTGACACATAAATCAGTGGATAATCACCCTGATGTTGAATCAATATCATACGAGTTATGATGAAAGAAGTTATCCCACTTTCAACCGAAGTGATTCTAGTTTACTCTGTTTGGAGATTTGACAATTTCTTATTGATTCTAATCAAACCAGAATGAATCACGATGTAAGAAGATTCATTTGGACACACAAATCAGTGGTTAATCACCCTGAAGTTGAATCAATATCATAGGAGTTATGATGAAGAAGTTATCCCACTTTCAACCGAAGTGATTCAAGTTTACCCTGTTTGGAGATTTGGAAATTTGTTTTAATTCAAATAAAATCAAATGAATTCACAATGTCAGAATCTCGATTTTCACTCATAAATCAGTGGATAATTACCCTATTGTTGAATCAATTTCATACGAGTTACGATGAAGAAATATCCCACTTTCAATAAAAGTGATTCTAGTTTACTCTGTTTGGAGATTTGACAATTTTTACTTGATTCTAATCAAATAAAATGAATCACGATGTAAGAAGCTTCATTTTGGACACAGATATTAGTGTTAATAACCCTAAGTTGAATCAATATCATAGAAGTTATGATGAAGAAGTTATCCCACTTTCAACCGAAGTGATTCCAGTTTAACCTGTTTTGGAGATTTGGCAATTTGTTCTTGATTCTAATAAAATCAGAATGAATCATGATGTCAAAAGATTGATTTTGACTCATAAATCAGTGGAGAATCACCCTGATGTTGAATCAATATCATACGAGTTATGATGAAAAAGTTATCCCACTTTCCAACCGAAGTGATTCTAGTTTACTCTGTTTGGAGATTTGACAATTTCTTATTGATTCTAATCAAACCAGAATGAATCACGATGTAAGAAGATTTATTTTGACACATAAATCAGTGGTTAATCACCCTGAAGTTGAATCAATATCATAGGAGTTATGATGAAGAAGTTATCTAACTTTCAACCGAAGTGATTCTTGTTTACTCTGTTAGGATATTTGACAATATCTTATTGATTCTAATCAAAATATAATGAATCAAGATGTAATAAGATTTATTTGGACACAAAAATCAGTGGTTAATCACCCTGAAGTTGAATCAATATCATAGGAGTTATGATGAAGAAGTTATCTCACTTTTAATTGAAGTGATTTCAGTTTACCCTGTTTGGAGATTTGGCAATTTGTTCTTGATTCTAATAAAACCAGAATGAATCACGATGTCAGAAGCTTGATTTTGACACATAAATCAGTGGAGAATCACCCTCATGTTGAATCAATATCATACGAGTTATGATGAAAAAGTTATCCCACTTTCAACCGAAGTGATTCTAGTTTACTCTGTTTGAAGATTTGACAATTTCTTATTGTTTCTAATCACACCTGAATGAATCACTATATAAGAAGATTCATTTGGACAGAAAAATCATTGGTTAATCACCCTGAAGTTAAATCAATATCATAGGAGTTATGATGAAGAAGTTATCCCACTTTCAACTGAAGTGATTCCAGTTTACCCTGTTTGGAGATATGGCTATTTGTTCTTGATTCTAATAAAACCAGAATGAATCATGATGTCAGAAGCTTGATTTTGAATCATAAAACAGTGGAGAATCAGCCTGATGTTGAATCAATATCATATGAGTTATGATGAAGAAGTTATCCAACTTTCAACCGAAGTGATTCTTGTTTACTCTGTTTGGATATTTGGTAATTTCTTATTGATTCTAATCAAACCAGAATGAATCACGATGTAAGAAGATTCATTTTGACACACAAATCAGTGGCTAATCACCCTGAAGTTCAGTCAATATCATAGGAGTTATGATTAATAAATTATGCCACTTTCAGTCAAAAAGATTCCAGTTTACCCTGTTTGGAGATTTGGCAATTTGTTTTGATTCTAATAAAACCAGAATGAATCAAGATGTCAGACGCTTGATTTTGACTCATAAATCAGTGGAGAATCACTCTGATGTTGAATCAATATCATACGAGTTATGATGAAGAATTATCCCACTTTCAACAGAAGTGATTCCAGTTTAACCTGTTTGGAGATTTGGCAATTTGTTCTTGATTCTAATAAAATCAGAATGAATCAAGATGCCAGTAGATTCATTTTTGACACATAAATCAATGGATAAGTACCCCGATGTTGAATCAATATCATACGAGTTATGATGAAGAAGTTATTCAACTTTCAACCGAAGTGATTCTTGTTTACTCTGTTTGGAGATTTGACAAATTCTTATTGATTCTAATCAAACCAGAATGAATCACGATGTTAGAAGATTCATTTGGACACACAAATCAGTGGTTAATCACCCTGAAGTTGAATCAATATCATATGAATTATGATGAAGAAGTTATCCCACTTTCAACCGAGTGATTCAAGTTTACCCTGTTTGGAGATTTGGCAATTTGTCTTAATTCTAATAAAATCAAAATGAATCACGATGTCAGAATCTTGATTTTGACTCATAAATCAGTGGAGAATTACCCTATTGTTGAATCAATTTTATACGAGTTATGATGAAGAAGTTATCCCACTTTCAATAAAAGTGATTCTAGTTTACTCTGTTTGGAGATTTGAAATTTTTTTAATAATTCTAATCAAAATAAAATGAATCACGATGTAAGAAGCTTCATTTGGACACATATATCAGTGGTTAATAACCCTAAAGTTGAATCAATATCATAGAAGTTATGATGAAGAAGTTATCCCACTTTCAACCGAAGTGATTCCAGTTTAACCTGTTTGGAGATTTGGCAATTTGTTCTTGATTCTAACAAAACCAGAATGAATCATGATGTCGAAAGATTGATTTTGACTCAAAAATCAGTGGAGAATCAGCCTGATGTTGAATCAATATCATACGAGTTATAATGAAAAAGTTATCCAACTTTCAACAGAAGTGATTCTTGTTTACTCTGTTTGGAGATTTGACAATTTCTTATTTATTCTAATCAATCCAGAATGAATCACGATGTAAGAAGATTCATTTTGACACATAAATCAGTGGTTAATCACCCTGAAGTTGAATCAATATCATAGGAGTTATGATGAAGAAGTTATCCAACTTTCAACCGAAGTGATTCTTGTTTACTCTGTTAGGATATTTGACAATATCTTATTGATTCTAATTAAAAAAGAATGAATCAAGATGTAATAAGATTTATTTTGACACAAAAATCAGTGGTTAATCACCCTGAAGTTGAATCAATATCATAGGAGTTATGATGAAGAAGTTATCTCACTTTCAATTGAAGTGATTTCAGTTTACCCTGTTTGGAGATTTGGCAATTTGTTCTTGATTCTAATAAAACCAGAATGAATCACGATGTCAGAAGCTTGATTTTGACACATATATCAGTGGACAATCACCCTCATGTTGAATCAATATCATACGAGTTATGATGAAAAAGTTATCCCACTTTCAACCGAAGTGATTCTAATTTACTCTGTTTGAAGATTTGACAATTTCTTATTTTTCTAATCACACCTGAATGAATCACTATGTAAGAAGATTCATTTGGACACAAAAATCATTGGTTAATCACCCTGAAGTTAAATCAATATCATAGGAGTTATTATGAAGAAGTTACTCCACTTTCAACCGAAGTGATTCCAGTTTATCCTGTTTTGAGATTTGGCAATTTATTCTTGATTCTAACAAAACCAGAATGAATCATGATGTCAGAAGCTTGATTTTGACTCATAAATCAGTGGAGAATCACTCTGATGTTGAATCAATATCATACGAGTTATAATGAAGAATTATCCCACTTTCAACAGAAGTGATTCCAGTTTAACCTGTTTGGAGATTTGACAATTTGTTCTTGATTCTAATAAAATCAGAATGAATCACGATGCCAGTAGATTGATTTTGACAAATAAATCAATGGATAAGTACCCCGATGTTGAATCAATATCATACGAGTTATGATGAAGAAGTTATTCAACTTTCAACCGAAGTGATTCTTGTTTACTCTGTTTTGAGATTTGGCAAATTCTTATTGATTCTAATCAAAGCAGAATGAATCACGATGTAAGACGATTCATTTGGACACACAAATCAGTGGTTAATCACCCTGAAGTTGAATCAATATCATAGGAATTATGATGAAGAAGTTATCCCACTTTCAACCGAGTGATTCAAGTTTACCCTGTTTGGAGATTTGGCAATTTGTTTTAATTCTAATAAAATCAAAATGAATCACGATGTCAGAATCTTGATTTTCACTCATAAATCAGTGGAGAATTACCCTATTGTTGAATCAATTTCATACGAGTTATGATGAAGAAGTTATCCTACTTTCAATAAAAGTGATTCTAGTTTACTCTGTTTGGAGATTTGAAATTTTTTTAATGATTCTAATCAAAATAAAATGAATCACGATGTAAGAAGCTTCATTTGGACACATATATCAGTGGTTAATAACCCTAAAGTTGAATCAATATCATAGAAGTTATGATGAATAAGTTATCCCACTTTCAACCGAAGTGATTCCAGTTTAACCTGTTTGGAGATTTGGCAATTTGTTCTTGACTCTAATAAAATCAGAATGAATCATGATGTCAAAAGATTGATTTTGACTCAAAAATCAGTGGAGAATCAGCCTGATATTGAATCAATATCATACGAGTTATAATGAAAAAGTTATCAAACTTTCAACCGAAGTGATTCTTGTTTACTCTGTTTGGAGATTTGACAATTTCTTATTGATTCTAATCAAACCAGAATGAATTACGATGTAAGAAGATTCATTTTGACACATAAATTAGAGGTTAATCACCCTGAAGTTGAATCAATATCATAGGAGTTATGATGAAGATGTTATCCAACTTTCAACCGAAGTGATTCTTGTTTACTCTGTTAGGATATTTGACAATATCTTATTGATTCTAATCAAAACAGAATGAATCAAGATGTAATAAGATTTATTGGGACACAAAAATCAGTGATTAATCACCCTGAAGTTGAATCAATATCATAGGAGTTATGATGAAGAAGTTATCTCACTTTCAATTGAAGTGATTTCAGTTTATCCTGCTTGGAGATTTGGCAATTTGTTCTTGATTCTAATAATACCAAAATGAATCACGATGTCAGAAGCTTGATTTTGACACATAAATTAGTGGAGAATCACCCTCATGATGAATCAATATCATATGAGTTATGATGAAAAAATTATCTCACTTTCAACCGAAGTGATTCTAGTTTACTCTGTTTGAAGATTTGACAATTTCTTATTGATTCTAATCATACCAGAATGAATCACGGTGTAAGAAGATTCATTTGGACACACAAATCAGTGGTTAATCACCCTGAAGTTGAATCAATATCATAGGAGTTATGATGAAGAAGTTATCCAACTTTCAACCGAAGTGATTCCAGTTTTCCCTATTTAGAAATTTGGCTATTTGTTCTTGATTCTAATAAAACCAGAATGAATCACTATGTCAGAAGCTTTATTTTGACTCATAAATCAGTGTAGAATCACCCTCATGTTGAATCAATATCATACGAGTTATGATGAAAAAGTTATCTCACTTTCAACCGAAGTGATTCTAGTTTACTCTGTTTGAAGATTTGACAATTTCTTATTGTTTCTAATCACACCTGAATGAATCACTATGTAAGAAGATTCATTTGGACACAAAAATCATTGGTTAATCACCCTGAAGTTAAATCAATATCATAGAAGTTATTATGAAGAAGTTACTCCACTTTCAACCGAAGTGATTCCAGTTTATCCTGTTTTGAGATTTGGCAATTTATTCTTGATTCTAACAAAACCAGAATGAATCTGTAACACCCGTCTCCTCCTCTCTTGAGAACGGCGTGTTACTTATGTAAAATATCAAATTAAACCGATTTATAAAAATATCAAATAACATATATTAAAATATTTAATAAAATAAAAGCGGGATAAATCATTTTTAAATTAAGAAACAAAAATAAAATATACACAAGATAAATCATTTTTTAACATTTCATAACCAGAATAATTTATATAGAAGGTCGTATAAAACCGAATGAAAACCGTTACAAAATACGACGGTCCCCAAGACACCAAACCGTCCAGATATCCGAAAACCGAAATATTACAAATGGAAATATCGAATAAAACCAAAATAAAATATGAAGATCCCAAAGACACCAAACCGTCCAGATATCCGACTACTCGTGATGCTCACCTGAAAGGGAGGAAAAGAGGGGTGAGCAACAGGGGAGTCACTCAGTGAGGTATGGGAAGCTAAACCCGAAGTCCATGGGCCCGGTCATAATATTCTGAATAAATATAATTTAATTCTAACACGTAACAAACACGGTACCTAAAGTACCCAAAGATCAATCAATGGTCCTAGCGGGATACACACCCGCTGCCCACTAACAGGCCAAAAACAACAACGCCGAATACGTGCTCGGTAACACACGCCCGGAGACGATTTATCGACCTCAGCCTTGGCAACAACAGGTCGACTATGTTGTGCCGCAACATCTCCACACAAAACACACTGGTCACAAATTACTCTACGGAAGTACGTCTCCGTAGTCGACCACAACATTACACCTCAATTCTCAACAAATATATATATGTACCTAGTATATATATATATATATATATATATATATATATTTAATATCAATTATCAAAGAACAAGTAAAGTTGAACCCTCTAACACCCTATATCCGGTTTAACAGAGAACCTAATGACTAAACAGAGAACCTAATGACTAAACAAACAACCTCTAATATATAGACTCAATTCACGAAGACAGAACATATTAGAAATAAATTATGTTTATTCAAAATCCTAAACCGTGCACAAGAAGTTTGGGAATAGCCCTCACCTTAGCCAAGATCGGATCGGGAAATGCTCGGAAACAAATATGTCTCGTCTCATAATACTTTAAAACCTTGATGATAATATTGGTGGTGTTGAGTGACTCGTGATTCCATTAACTCTTCTTACGCCTTCTTTCACGTGATGGTTGAAAATTAACTACACACATGCAATTACATGCAAAGGACTCATTAAGGGTTGTGTTACATATGTTACTTGCAACACAAGAAGTAGAGAAAAGACCACTTAATTATCACGGCTTGGGATCACGATTAATGAGGGTGGTTGGTATGATCTCCAGTGATCACGACACAACCCTCCCGTGACACACCTTGTTTTCTCCAATGGATCACGGGTAACGGCATAGATCGGAATTGGTGGTGGTGCAAGCTTCCTCCCCAGCGGTAGCGTCTCTCCGGATCATGTCGGTGGTGATGAGGCGGTGACTCTGAATCTGCTTGGCTATCATCAGTACCTCTACTCCGCTACAAAACAACAACAAGAGCAGCCTAAGGCTCCATGTGATACTCGACTAGTGGTGGCTGGTTGGTGGTGAACGGTGCGTCTCGTCTCGTCTCCTCCAATGATAACATGAATACGAGTGGTGCGAATCAATCTCCAAACCACACAATATTGATATGATATGGGGAAGAGATATCAATAAGGAAGAAGAAAACCATGGCTGAGATCTCTCTCTCTTGACATTGACGGCCGCTGAAAGTAGAAGATGATGCGTACACTTATATACTTAGGTAAATTGGATCGTGCAATTAAATAATTGAACCAACACCATCGGTTTAGATAAAGGTTTGGTTCAATAAACAATTAAATAAGACCAACCCTTGATTCATAGAATTGGGTCGTTACAATTCTTCCCCACTTAACTGGAATTCGTCCTCGAATTCAAACTCTGATCCGGTTTCTTCGTCACATCCTCAAAAATTATGGATAAATTAACATCATTAGAAACTCGATTTTCCAGGTGTCTTTTTGTATCAGATTTCTTTTTCATTGAACTTTGCCCACCTCTGCACTTACCCTTGAAACCTCTTTTTTTTTCTCTTTTTTTTTCTTCTTCTTGTTGTTATAGAACCTTTACCGGTTGGCTAGACACAATTTCTCTCTTTTTTTTTTTGGGTTTCCATTACCCGACTCTTAAGTTGTTCCATTTTATTTGTTGTCTTTCAAATTACTGATGTTTATATTTCCCAGTGCTCCCCCACTTTGGTCAACATAGTGATGTGTGACACAATTACCATAAAGTGCCTCAAACTGTGGCATCTCAATACTCGAATGTAACTGTTACTGTATGCAAACTCTGCTAAAGGTAGATATTTTCTACAACTTTGTTCCCAATCTAAAATGCAAGCCCTGAGCATATCCTCCAAAGTCTGAATAGTCCTCTCCGACGGCCCATCTGTTTGTGGGTGGTAAGATGTACTCATGTGGACTTTTGTCCCAAGCGTCTTCTGAATGGCTCTCCAAAATGCTGATATGAACATTAATCTCGAGGGCCTTCTAGAAAGATTGTTAAAAGCAGCTATAAATTGTATCCCAACATGATAAAATACTAACTTTGTAATCTCAATAATCACATTAATGTAATGTTGTAGTAAACGCTCTTTTTGTCTGCTTTTTTTTTTTAGATTGGTTGAAAATGAGTCAATTTGGTGATTCAGTCCATGATCATTAATATGAATTTTTTTTTCTTTGCCACTTGTCGCATCAGTCCAGTGGTAAACTCCATAGCCGCCATATCTCATTTCACTTTGGAAGAGATAGATTCTTCACTAACCCACTATGTACCTAATACTCCACCTTAACCATCAGATAATTCTGACAACACGTAAAGAAGGTCGCCACATCCTTTTCTAACAAGTCCAATAATAGTATTCTTTAAGGCCCAATACTTTTTTTTTGTTTTCCTATTGCCTCTCCTTTTTCTTTTTCTTCTCAATGCCTCATCCTTTCCTTGGGTTAGTCGTATCCTCCAATGCTCAAGACCAATTAACTATGCCTCCACTGTAACTGTACATAACCTGATGTTAATAAGTGCACCGACCAACATTTAAAACCTCCATTGATACATTGCTGCTCATGTGCCTGCTCAACGCACATGTCACCTGGTTGGCCTAACCAGGATGGTATAAGATCTCCAGAATGTAGTATATCAACAGATATATCTATCTACGATGTCTCAAACTCAAATCCTCTGGAATAAGCATATATTCAAGGCTGATGACCGGTAGCAATATGAACCTCCATCCCATGGCGAAATAATTGGCTCGATAAACCTATTATTTGACAGATCTCCATCTTTTTTTTTTTTCAACTCAACTATCTATGTCGGTGCTAGACAATATGGTGATTGTGAATCTGGTGTTGTCCTTGGTGTCTCTTATTAGTGAAAACATTTTCTTCTACCATGTAATGTCCTTTTCAAAGATTCAAATACGTCTACATACTCCGCAGCCATAGGTGTATCCAGTAACTTTCGTTTCCCATCATCTTAACCATCACTATGGTTGCTTTAAAACCCTCAGCTCCTCTCTCCAATAACTCATCAACATGCAACATGGAGATAATTGAAACTCTCTTGTTCGTTTGAATCATGTGGAAGGTTATTGTTGGTTCCGCTCTAGTGGTAAACAATTTTATCCTTGTGCAATCCAATACCACTAGATGATGTGACAGAAATCCATCCTTAGTCTCACATCATAGTAGTCTAGCTCCATATCTGATAAATCTCCCATTAACTTAAATCCACTAAGTATGACCGGAAAAACTTGATGAATGCATATAGTTTTACACTATGTGCCAAAATCTGAATCTGGTTATTCTTTAGCTCGATTATACTCTGAAATGACCAACATAATCATAATCTGATACGTAAGACAACGTATACTCCAATATCAACACACGCAAGCTGCCACCCTGTCAATCCAAAAGCGACCCCACGAGTTTACAAACTAAGCAAACCTCTAAAATAGACAATATACCCATTCACAAGAGAAGTACACGCCAACCAATGGCTTAGCCCTCATATCACATAATCTCTTGTAACAAAACTCGTGAACGATGGCTTGAAGTTTGGGTGGTGGTAGAAATATAACATATCCACTCGTGGACAATCTCTGAGCAACGACTAACGAAACTGATAAACACCTGAGCAACTTGTGAAACTGTGACATCGTCCTTCTGTTGAACATTTGGCTGGAATACTATTAGCTGGAGAACTGATGACGGTGATTTTACTCATCGTCATGAAGAAACAATTAAGTTAGATTTTTCTTTTTGACAGAAAGGTGTTATTTTATTTTTACTTTTAAAATTCCCCAATCCCCTTTTTTCGAAAACGTTGAAAACCGAATCCCCTAATCGCCATCCCGGGTCGGGGCCGGGATGGAACCCGCTCTGATACCAAATTGTAACACCCGTCTCCTCCTCTCTTGAGAACGGCGTGTTACTTATGTAAAATATCAAATTAAACCGATTTATAAAAATATCAAATAACATATATTAAAATATTTAATAAAATAAAAGCGGGATAAATCATTTTTAAATTTAGAAACAAAAATAAAATATACACAAGATAAATCATTTTTTTAACATTTCATAACCAGAATAATTTATATAGAAGGTCGTATAAAACCGAATGAAAACCGTTACAAAATACGACGGTCCCCAAGACACCAAACCGTCCAGATATCCGAAAACCGAAATATTACAAATGGAAATATCGAATAAAACCAAAATAAAATATGAAGATCCCAAAGACACCAAACCGTCCAGATATCCGACTACTCGTGATGCTCACCTGAAAGGGAGGAAAAGAGGGGTGAGCAACAGGGGAGTCACTCAGTGAGGTATGGGAAGCTAAACCCGAAGTCCATGGGCCCGGTCATAATATTCTGAATAAATATAATTTAATTCTAACACGTAACAAACACGGTACCTAAAGTACCCAAAGATCAATCAATGGTCCTAGCGGGATACACACCCGCTGCCCACTAACAGGCCAAAAACAACAACGCCGAATACGTGCTCGGTAACACACGCCCGGTGACGATTTATCGACCTCAGCCTTGGCAACAACAGGTCGACTATGTTGTACCGCAACATCTCCACACAAAACACACTGGTCACAAATTACTCTACGGAAGTACGTCTCCGTAGTCGACCACAACATTACACCTTAATTCTCAACAAATATATATATGTACATAGTATATATATATATATATATATATATATATATATATAATATATATTTAATATCAATTATCAAAGAACAAGTAAAGTTGAACCCTCTAACACCCTATATCCGGTTTAACAGAGAACCTAATGACTAAACAAACAACCTCTAATATATAGACTCAATTCACGAAGACAGAACATATTAGAAATAAATTATGTTTATTCAAAATCCTAAACCGTGCACAAGAAGTTTGGGAATAGCCCTCACCTTAGCCAAGATCGGATCGGGAAATGCTCGGAAACAAATATGTCTCGTCTCATAATACTTTAAAACCTTGATGATAATATTGGTGGTGTTGAGTGACTCGTGATTCCATTAACTCTTCTTACGCCTTCTTTCACGTGATGGTTGAAAATTAACTACACACATGCAATTACATGCAAAGGACTCATTAAGGGTTGTGTTACATATGTTACTTGCAACACAAGAAGTAGAGAAAAGACCACTTAATTATCACGGCTTGGGATCACGATTAATGAGGGTGGTTGGTATGATCTCCAGTGATCACGACACAACCCTCCCGTGACACACCTTGTTTTCTCCAATGGATCACGGGTAACGGCATAGATCGGAATTGGTGGTGGTGCAAGCTTCCTCCCCAGCGGTAGCGTCTCTCCGGATCATGTCGGTGGTGATGAGGCGGTGACTCTGAATCTGCTTGGCTATCATCAGTACCTCTACTCCGCTACAAAACAACAACAAGAGCAGCCTAAGGCTCCATGTGATACTCGACTAGTGGTGGCTGGTTGGTGGTGAACGGTGCGTCTCGTCTCGTCTCCTCCAATGATAACATGAATACGAGTGGTGCGAATCAATCTCCAAACCACACAATATTGATATGATATGGGGAAGAGATATCAATAAGGACGAAGAAAACCATGGCTGAGATCTCTCTCTCTTGACATTGACGGCCGCTGAAAGTAGAAGATGATGCGTACACTTATATACTTAGGTAAATTGGATCGTGCAATTAAATAATTGAACCAACACCATCGGTTTAGATAAAGGTTTGGTTCAATAAACAATTAAATAAGACCAACCCTTGATTCATAGAATTGGGTCGTTACAGAATCATGATGCCAAAAGCTTGATTTTGACTCATAAATCAGTGGAGAATCACCCTGATGTTGAATCAATATCATACGAGTTATGATGAAAAAGTTATCCAACTTTCGACCGAAGTGATTCTTGTTTACTCTGTTTGGAGATTTGACAATTTCTTATTGATTCTAATCAATCCAGAAAGAATCACGATGTAAGAAGATTCATTTTGACACATAATCAGTGGTTAATCACCCTGAAGTTGAATCAATATCATAGGAGTTATGATGAAGAACTTATCCCATTTTCAATCGAAGTGATTCCAGTTTACATTGTTTAGAGATTTGACAATTTGTTCTTGATTTTAATAAAACCAGAATGAATCACGATTTCCGAAGCTTGATTTTGACTCATAAATCAGTGGAGAATCACCCTAATGTTGAATCAATATCATACGAGTTATGATGAAGAAGCTATCCCACTTTCAACCGAAGTGATTCTAGTTTACTTTGTTTGAAGATTTGACAATTTCTTATTGTTTCTAATCACACCTGAATGAATCACTATGTAAGAAGATTCATTTGGACACAAAAATCAGTGGTTAATCACCGTGAAGTTAAATCAATATCATAGGAGTTATTATGAAGAAGTTACTCCACTTTCAACCGAAGTGATTCCAGTTTACCCTGTTTGGAGATTTGGCAATTTGTTCTTGATGCTAACAAAACCAGAATGAATCATGATGTCAGAAGCTTGATTTTTACTCATAAATCAGAGGAGAATCACCCTGATGTTGAATCAATATCATAGGAGTTATGATGAAAAAGTTATCCAACTTTCAACCGAAGTGATTCTTGTTTACTCTGTTTGTAGATTTGGCAATTTGTTCTTGATTTTAATAAAACCAGAATGAATCACGATTTCAGAAGCTTGATTTTAACTCATAAATCAGTGGAGAATCACCCTAATGTTGAATCAATATCATACGAGTTATGACGAATAAGCTATCCCACTTTCAACCGAAGTGATTCTAGTTTACTCTGTTTGAAGATTTGACAATTTCTTACTGATTCTAATCATACCAGAATGAATCACTATTTAAGAAGCTTCATTTGGACACAAGAATCAGTGGTTAATCACCCTGAAGTTAAATAAATATCATAGGAGTTATGATGAAGAAGTTATGCCACTTTCAACCGAAGTGATTCCAGTTTACCCTGTTTGGAGATTTGGCAATTTGTTCTTGATGCTAATAAAACCAGAATGAATTGTGATATCAGAAGCTTCATTTTTACGCATAAATCAGTGGAGAATCACCCTGATATTGAATCAATATAATACCAGTTATGATGAAGAAGTTATTCAACTTTCAACCGAAGTGATTCTTGTTTACTTTGTTTGGAGATTTGATAATTTCTTATTGATTCTAATCAAACCAAAATGAATCACGATGTAAGAAGATTTATTTGGACACACAAATCAGTGGTTAATCACCCTGAAGTTGAATCAATATCATAGGAGTTATGATGAAGAAGTTATCCCACTTTCAACTGAAATGATTCTAGTTTACCTTGTTTGGAGATTTGGCAATTTGTTTTGATTCTAATAAAATCAAAATGAATCATGATGTTAGAAGCCTGATTTTGACTCATAAATCAGTGGAGAATCACTCTGATGTTGAATCAACATCATACGAGTTATGATGACAAAGTTATCCCACTTTCAACCGAAGTGATTCTAGGTTACTCTGTTTGAAGATTTGACAATTTCTTATTGATTCTAATCAAAACATAATTAATCATGATGTCAGAAGCTTGATTTGTACTCATAAATTAGTGGAGAATCACCCTGATGTTGAATCAATATTATACGAGTTATGATGAAGAAGTTATCCAACTTTCAACCGAAGTGATTCTTGTTTACTCTGTTTGGAGATTTGACATTTTCTTATTGATTCTAATCGAAAAAGAATGAATCACGATGTAAGAAGATTCATTTGGACACACAAATCAGTGGTTAATCACCTTGAAGTTGAATCATTATCATAGGAGTTATGATGAAGAAGTTATCCCACTTCCAATTGAAGTGATTCCAGTTTACCCTGTTTGGAGATTTGGCAATTTGTTCTTGATTCTAATAAAATCAGAATGAATTACGATGCCAAAAGATTAATTTTGACACATAAATCAGTGGATAATTAACCAGATGTTGAATCAATATCATACGAGTTACGACGAAGAAGTTATCCAACTTTCAACCAAAGTGATTCTTATTTACTCTGTTTGGAGATTTGACAATTTCTTATTGATTCTAATCAAAACAGAATGAATCAAGATGTATGAATATTTATTTGGACACACAAATCATTGGTTAATCACCCTGAAGTTGAATCAATATCATAGGAGTTATGTAGAAG
The DNA here is from genome assembly GCA_905132885.1 of Moricandia moricandioides. Lineage (NCBI taxonomy): Eukaryota > Viridiplantae > Streptophyta > Magnoliopsida > Brassicales > Brassicaceae > Moricandia > Moricandia moricandioides. The sequence continues at coordinate 226,521 of CAJHQQ010000174.1, forward strand.
AAGTTATCCAACTTTCAACTAAAGTGATTTCAGTTTACCATGTTTGGAGATTTGGCAATTTGTTTTGATTCTAATAAAACCAGAAGGAATCATGATGTCAGAAGCTTGATTTTGACTCATAAATCAGTGGAGAATCACCCTGATGTTCAATCAATATCATACGAGTTATGATGAAGAAGTTATCCCACTTTCAACCGAAGTGATTCTAATTTACTATGTTTGAAGATTTGACAATTTCTTATTGATTTTAATCACACATGAATGAATCACTATGTAACAAGCTTCATTTGGACACAAAAATCAGTGGTTAATCACCCTGAAGTTAAATCAATATCATAGGAGTTATGATGAAGAAGTTATCCCACTTTCAACCGAAGTGATTCCAGTTTACCCTGTTTGGAGATTTAGCAATTTGTTTTGATTTTAATAAAATCAGAAGGAATCATGATGTCAGAAGCTTGATTTTGACTCATAAATCAGTGGAGAATCACCCTGATGTTGAATCAATATCATACGAGTTATGATGAAGAAGTTATCCCACTTTCAACCGAAGTGATTCTAATTTACTATGTTTGAAGATTTGACAATTTCTTATTGATTCTAATCACACATGAATGAATCACTATGTAAGAAGCTTCATTTGGACACAAAAATCAGTGGTTAATCACCCTGAAGTTAAATCAATATCATAGGAGTTATGATGAAGAAGTTACCCCACTTTCAACCGAAGTGATTCCAGTTTACCCTGTTTGGAGATTTGACAATTTGTTCTTGATTCTAAGAAAACCAGAATGAATCACGATGTCAGAACCTTGATTTTGACTCATAAATCAGTGGAGAATCACTCTATTGTTTAATCAATTTCATACGAGTTATGATGAAGAAGTTATCCCACTTTCAACAGAAGTGATTCTAGTTTACTATGTTTGGAGATTTGACAATTTTTTACTGATTCTAATCAAAATAAAATGAATTACGATGTAAGAAGCTTCAATTGGACACAGAAATCAGTGGTTAATCACCCTAAAGGGTGAATCAATATCATAGGAGTTATGATGAAAAAGTTATCACACTTTCAACCGAAGTGATTCAAGTTTAACCTGTTTTGAGATTTGACAATTTTTTCTTGATTCTAATAAAATAAGAATGAATCACGATGCCAGAAGATTGATTTTGACACATAAATCAGTGGATAATTACCCAGATATTGAATCAATATCATACGAGTTATGATGAAGAAGTTATCCAACTTTCAACCGAAGTGATTCTTGTTTACTCGGTTAGGATATTTGACAATATCTTATTGATTCTAATCAAAACATAATGAATCAAGATGTAATAAGATTTATTTGGACACACAAATCAGTGGTTAATCACCCTGAAGTTGAATCAATATCATAGGAGTTATGATGAAGAAGTTATCCCACTTTCAATTGAAGTGATTTCAGTTTACCCTGTTTGGAGATTTGGCCATTTGTTTTTAATAAAACCAGAATGAATCACGATGTCAGAAGCTTGAATTTGACTCATAAATCAGTGGAGAATCACCCTGAAGTTGAATCAATATCATACGAGTTATGATGAATAAGTTATCCCACTTTCAACCGAAGTGATTCTAGTTTACTCTGTTTGAAGATTTGACAATTTCTTATTGTTTCTAATCACACCTGAATGAATCACTATGTAATAAGATTCATTTGGACACAAAAATCAGTGGTTAATAACCTTGAAGTTAAATCAATATCATAGGAGTTATGATGAAGAAGTTATCCTACTTTCAACTGAAATGATTTCAGTTTATCCTGTTTGGAGATTTGGAAATTTGTTTTGATTCTAATAAACCAGAATGAATCACGATGTCAGAAGCTAGATTTTGACTCATAAATCAGTGGAGAATCACCCTGATGTTGAATCAATACCATACGAGTTATGATGAAGAAGTTATTAAACTTTCAACCGAAGTGATTCTTGTTTACTCTGTTTGGAGATTTGACAATTTCTTATTGATTCCAATCAAAACAGAATGAATCAAGATGTATGAATATTTATTTGGACACAAAAATCAGTGGGTAATCTCCCTGAAGTTGAATCAATATCATAGGAGTTATGATGAAGAAATTATCCACTTTCAACTGAAGTGATTCAGTTTACCCTGTTTGGAGATTTGGCAATTTGCTTTGATTCTAATAAAACCAGAATGAATCACGATGTCAGAAGCTAGATTTTGACTCATAAATCAGTGGAGAATCACCCTGATGTTGAATCAATATCATACGAGTTATGATGAAAAAGTTATCCAAACTTTCAACCGAAGTGATTCTTGTTTACTCTGTTTGGTGATTTGACAATTTCTTATTGATTCTAATCAATCCAGAAAGAATCACGACGTAAGAAGATTCATTTTGACTCATAATCAGTGGTTAATCACCCTGAAGTTGAATCAATATCATAGGAGTTATGATGAAGAAGTTATCCCACTTTCAACTGAAGTGATTCCAGTTTACCTTGTTTGGAGATTTGGCAATTTGTTTTGATTCTAATGAAACCATAATGAATCACGATGTCAGAAGCTTGATTTTGACTCATAAATTAGTGGATAATTACCCTATTGTTGAATCAATTTTATACGAGTTATGATGAAGAAGTTATCCCACTTTCAATAGAAGTTATTCTAGTTTACTCTGTTTGGAGATTTGACAATTTTTTACTGATTCTAATCAAAATAAAATGAATCACGATGTAAGAAGCTTCAATTGGACACAGAAATCAGTTGTTAATCACCCTAAAGTTGAATCAATATCATCGGAGTTATGATGAAGAAGTTATCCTACTTTCAACCGAAGTGATTCCAGTCTAACCTGTTTTGAGATTTGGCAATTTGTTCTTGATTCTAATAAAATCAGAATGAATCACGATGCCAGAAGATTGATTTTAACACATAAATCTGTGGATAATTACTCATATGTTGAATCAATATCATACGAGTTATGATGAAGAAGTTATCCCACTTTCAACCGAAGTGATTCCAGTTTAACTTGTTTTGAGATTTGGCAATTTGTTCTTGATTCTAATAAAATCAGAATGAATCACGATGCCAGAAGATTGATTTTGACACATAAATCAGTGGATAATTACCCAGATGTTGAATAAATATCATACGAGTTATGATTAAGAAGTTATCCAACTTTCAACCGAAGTGATTCTTGTTTACTCTGTTAGGATATTTGACAATATCTTATTGATTCTAATCAAAACAGAATGAATCAAGATTTAATAAGATTTATTTGGACACACAAATTAGTGGTTAATCACCCTGAAGTTAAATCAATATCATAGGAGTTATGATGAAGAAGTTATCCCACTTTCAACTGAAGTGATTCCAGTTAACCTTGTTTGGAGATTTTACAATTTGTTTTGATTCTAATGAAACCATAATGAATCACGATGTCAGAAGCTTGATTTTGACTCATAAATTAGTGGAGAATTACCCTATTGTTGAATCAATTTTATACGAGTTATGATGAAGAAGTTATCCCACTTTCAATAGAAGTTATTCTAGTTTACTCTGTTTGGAGATTTGACAATTTTTTACTGATTCTAATCAAAATAAAATGAATCACGATGTAAGAAGCTTCAATTGGACACAGAAATCAGTTGTTAATCACCCTAAAGTTGAATCAATATCATCGGAGTTATGATGAAGAAGTTATCCTACTTTCAACCGAAGTGATTCCAGTTTAACCTGTTTTGAGATTTGGCAATTTGTTCTTGATTCTAATAAAATCAGAATGAATCACTATGCAAGAAGATTGATTTTGACACATAAATCAGTGGATAATTACCAAGATGTTGAATCAATGTCATACGAGTTATGATGAAGAAGTTATCCAACTTTCAACCGAAGTGATTCTTGTTTACTCTGTTTGGAGATTTGACAATTTCTTATTAATTCTAATCAAAACAGAATGAATCAAGATGTATGAATATTTATTTGGACACACAAATCAGTGGTTAATCTCCCTGAAGTTGAATCAATATCATAGGAGTTACGAAGAAGAAGTTATCCTACTTTCAACTGAAGTGATTTCAGTTTACCATGTTTAGAGATTTGGCAATTTGTTTTGATTCTAATAAAACCAGAATGAATCACGATGTCAGAAGCTTGATTTTGACTCATAAATCAGTGGAGAATCACCCTGATGTTGAATCAATATCATACGAGTTATGATGAAGAAGTTATCCCACTTTCAACCGAAGTGATTCTAATTTACTCTGTTTGAAGATTTGACAATTTCTTATTGATTCTAATCACACCTGAATGAATCACTATGTAAGAAGCTTCATTTGGACACAAAAATCAGTGGTTAATCACCCTGAAGTTAAATCAATATCATAGGAGTTATGATGAAGAAGTTATCCCACTTTCAACCGAAGTGATTCCAGTTTACCCTGTTTGGAGATTTGCAATTTGTTCTTGATTCTAATAAAACCAGAATGAATCACGATGTCAGAAGCTTGATTTTGACTCATAAATCAGTGGAGAATCACCCTGATGTTGAATCAATATCATACGAGTTATGATGAAGAAGTTATCCCACTTTCAACAGAAGTGATTCTAGTTTACTCTGTTTGGAGATTTGACAATTTTTTATTGATTCTAATCAAACCAGAATGAATCACGATGTAAGAAGCTTCATTTGGACACACAAATCAGTGGTTAATCACCCTGAAGTTGAATCAATATCATAGGAGTTATGATGAAGAAGTTATCCCACTTTCAACCGAAGTGATTCCAGTTTACCCTGTTTTGGAGATTTGGCAATTTGTTCTTGATTCTAATAAAACCAGAATGAATCACGATGTCAGAAGCTTGATTTTGACTCATAAATCAGTGGAGAATCACCCTGATGTTGAATCAATATCATACGAGTTATGATGAAGAAGTTATCCACTTTCAACCGAAGTGATTCTAGTTTACTCTGTTTGGAGATTTGACAATTTCTTATTGATTCTAATCAAACCAGAATGAATCACGATGTAAGAAGATTCATTTGGACACAAAATCAGTGGTTAATCACCCTGAAGTTGAATCAATATCATAGGAGTTATGATGAAGAAGTTATCCCACTTTCAACCGAAGTGATTCCAGTTTACCCTGTTTGGAGATTTGGCAATTTGTTCTTGATTCTAATAAAACCAGAATGAATCACGATGTCAGAAGCTTGATTTTGACTCATAAATCAGTGGAGAATCACCCTGATGTTGAATCAATATCATACGAGTTATGATGAAGAAGTTATCCCACTTTCAACCGAAGTTGATTCTAGTTTACTCTGTTTGGAGATTTGATAATTTCTTATGATTCTAATCAAACAGAATGAATCACGATGTAAGAAGATTCATTTGGACACAAAATCAGTGGTTAATCACCCTGAAGTTGAATCAATATCATAGGAGTTATGATGAAGAAGTTATCCCACTTTCAACCGAAGTGATTCCAGTTTACCCTGTTTGGAGATTTGGCAATTTGTTCTTGATTCTAATAAAACCAGAATGAATCACGATGTCAGAAGCTTGATTTTGACTCATAAATCAGTGGAGAATCACCCTGATGTTGAATCAATATCATACGAGTTATGATGAAGAAGTTATCCCACTTTCAACCGAAGTGATTCTTGTTTACTCTGTTTGGAGATTTGACAATTTCTTATTGATTCTAATCAAACAGAATGAATCACGATGTAAGAAGATTCATTTGGACACACAAATCAGTGGTTAATCACCCTGAAGTTGAATCAATATCATAGGAGTTATGATGAAGAAGTTATCCCACTTTCAACTGAAGTGATTCCAGTTTACCTTGTTTGGAGATTTGGCAATTTGTTCTTGATTCTAATAAAACCAGAATGAATCACGATGTCAGAAGCTTGATTTTGACTCATAAATCAGTGGAGAATCACCTGATGTTGAATCAATATCATACGAGTTATGATGAAGAAGTTATCCCACTTTCAACCGAAGTGATTCTAGTTTACTCTGTTTGGAGATTTGACAATTTCTTATTGATTCTAATCAAACCAGAATGAATCACGATGTAAGAAGCTTCATTTGGACACAAAATCAGTGGTTAATCACCCTGAAGTTAAATCAATATCATAGGAGTTATGATGAAGAAGTTATCCCACCTTTCAACCGAAGTGGATTCCAGTTTACTCCTGTTTGGGAGATTTGGTAATTCTTTAGTGATTCTAATCAAACCGAATGAATCACGATGTAAAGAAGCTTCATTGGACACCAAAAATCAGTGGTTAATCACCTGAAGTTAAATCAATATCATAGGAGTTATGATGAAGAAGTTATCCCACTTTCAACGAAGTGATTCCAGTTTACCCTGTTTGGAGATTTGGCAATTTGTTCTTGATTCTAATAAAACCAGAATGAATCACGATGTCAGAAGCTTGATTTTGACTCATAAATCAGTGGAGAATCACCCTGATGTTGAATCAATATCATACGAGTTATGATGAAGAAGTTATCCCACTTTCAACCGAAGTGATTCTAGTTTACTCTGTTTGGAGATTTGACAATTTCTTATTGATTCTAATCAACCAGAATGAATCACGATGTAAGAAGCTTCATTTGGACAAAAAATCAGTGGTTAATCACCCTGAAGTTGAATCAATATCATAGGAGTTATGATGAAGAAGTTATCCCACTTTCAACCGAAGTGATTCCAGTTTACCCTGTTTGGAGATTTGGCAATTTGTTCTTGATTCTAATAAAACCAGAATGAATCACGATGTCAGAAGCTTGATTTTGACTCATAAATCAGTGGAGAATCACCCTGATGTTGAATCAATATCATACGAGTTATGATGAAGAAGTTATCCCACTTTCAACCGAAGTGATTCTAGTTTACTCTGTTTGGAGATTTGACAATTTCTTATTGATTCTAATCAAACCAGAATGAATCACGATGTAAGAAGCTTCATTTGGACACAAAATCAGTGGTTAATCACCCTGAAGTTGAATCAATATCATAGGAGTTATGATGAAGAAGTTATCCCACTTTCAACCGAAGTGATTCCAGTTTACCTGTTTGGAGATTTGGCAATTTGTTCTTGATTCTAATAAAACCAGAATGAATCACGATGTCAGAAGCTTGATTTTGACTCATAAATCAGTGGAGAATCACCCTGATGTTGAATCAATATCATACGAGTTATGATGAAGAAGTTATCCCACTTTCAACCGAAGTGATTCTAGTTTACTCTGTTTGGAGATTTGACAATTTCTTATTGATTCTAATCAAACCAGAATGAATCACGATGTAAGAAGATTCATTTGGACACACAAATCAGTGGTTAATCACCCTGAAGTTGAATCAATATCATAGGAGTTATGATGAAGAAGTTATCCCACTTTCAACCGAAGTGATTCCAGTTTACCTGTTTGGAGATTTGGCAATTTGTTCTTGATTCTAATAAAACCAGAATGAATCACGATGTCAGAAGCTTGATTTTGACTCATAAATCAGTGGAGAATCACCCTGATGTTGAATCAATATCATACGAGTTATGATGAAGAAGTTATCCCACTTTCAACCGAAGTGATTCTAGTTTACTCTGTTTGGAGATTTGACAATTTCTTATTGATTCTAATCAAACCAGAATGAATCACGATGTAAGAAGCTTCATTTGGACACAAAATCAGTGGTTAATCACCCTGAAGTTAAATCAATATCATAGGAGTTATGATGAAGAAGTTATCCCACTTTCAACCGAAGTGATTCCAGTTTACCCTGTTTGGAGATTTGGCAATTTGTTCTTGATTCTAATAAAACCAGAATGAATCACGATGTCAGAAGCTTGATTTTGACTCATAAATCAGTGGAGAATCACCCTGATGTTGAATCAATATCATACGAGTTATGATGAAGAAGTTATCCCACTTTCAACCGAAGTGATTCTAGTTTACTCTGTTTGGAGATTTGACAATTTCTTATTGATTCTAATCAAACCAGAATGAATCACGATGTAAGAAGCTTCATTTGGACACACAAATCAGTGGTTAATCACCCTGAAGTTGAATCAATATCATAGGAGTTATGATGAAGAAGTTATCCCACTTTCAACCGAAGTGATTCCAGTTTACCCTGTTTGGAGATTTGGCAATTTGTTCTTGATTCTAATAAAACCAGAATGAATCACGATGTCAGAAGCTTGATTTTGACTCATAAATCAGTGGAGAATCACCCTGATGTTGAATCAATATCATACGAGTTATGATGAAGAAGTTATCCCACTTTCAACCGAAGTGATTCTAGTTTACTCTGTTTGGAGATTTGACAATTTCTTATTGATTCTAATCAAACCAGAATGAATCACGATGTAAGAAGCTTCATTTGGACACACAAATCAGTGGTTAATCACCCTGAAGTTGAATCAATATCATAGGAGTTATGATGAAGAAGTTATCCCACTTTCAACCGAAGTGATTCCAGTTTACCCTGTTTGGAGATTTGGCAATTTGTTCTTGATTCTAATAAAACCAGAATGAATCACGATGTCAGAAGCTTGATTTTGACTCATAAATCAGTGGAGAATCACCCTGATGTTGAATCAATATCATACGAGTTATGATGAAGAAGTTATCCCACTTTCAACCGAAGTGATTCTAGTTTACTCTGTTTGGAGATTTGACAATTTCTTATTGATTCTAATCAAACCAGAATGAATCACGATGTAAGAAGCTTCATTTGGACACACAAATCAGTGGTTAATCACCCTGAAGTTGAATCAATATCATAGGAGTTATGATGAAGAAGTTATCCCACTTTCAACCGAAGTGATTCCAGTTTACCCTGTTTGGAGATTTGGCAATTTGTTCTTGATTCTAATAAAACCAGAATGAATCACGATGTCAGAAGCTTGATTTTGACTCATAAATCAGTGGAGAATCACCCTGATGTTGAATCAATATCATACGAGTTATGATGAAGAAGTTATCCCACTTTCAACCGAAGTGATTCTAGTTTACTCTGTTTGGAGATTTGACAATTTCTTATTGATTCTAATCAAACCAGAATGAATCACGATGTAAGAAGCTTCATTTGGACACACAAATCAGTGGTTAATCACCCTGAAGTTAAATCAATATCATAGGAGTTATGATGAAGAAGTTATCCCACTTTCAACCGAAGTGATTCCAGTTTACCCTGTTTGGAGATTTGGCAATTTGTTCTTGATTCTAATAAAACCAGAATGAATCACGATGTCAGAAGCTTGATTTTGACTCATAAATCAGTGGAGAATCACCCTGATGTTGAATCAATATCATACGAGTTATGATGAAGAAGTTATCCCACTTTCAACCGAAGTGATTCTAGTTTACTCTGTTTGGAGATTTGACAATTTCTTATTGATTCTAATCAAACCAGAATGAATCACGATGTAAGAAGCTTCATTTGGACACACAAATCAGTGGTTAATCACCCTGAAGTTGAATCAATATCATAGGAGTTATGATGAAGAAGTTATCCCACTTTCAACCGAAGTGATTCCAGTTTACCCTGTTTGGAGATTTGGCAATTTGTTCTTGATTCTAATAAAACCAGAATGAATCACGATGTCAGAAGCTTGATTTTGACTCATAAATCAGTGGAGAATCACCCTGATGTTGAATCAATATCATACGAGTTATGATGAAGAAGTTATCCCACTTTCAACCGAAGTGATTCTAGTTTACTCTGTTTGGAGATTTGACAATTTCTTATTGATTCTAATCAAACCAGAATGAATCACGATGTAAGAAGCTTCATTTGGACACAAAATCAGTGGTTAATCACCCTGAAGTTGAATCAATATCATAGGAGTTATGATGAAGAAGTTATCCCACTTTCAACCGAAGTGATTCCAGTTTACCCTGTTTGGAGATTTGGCAATTTGTTCTTGATTCTAATAAAACCAGAATGAATCACGATGTCAGAAGCTTGATTTTGACTCATAAATCAGTGGAGAATCACCCTGATGTTGAATCAATATCATACGAGTTATGATGAAGAAGTTATCCCACTTTCAACCGAAGTGATTCTAGTTTACTCTGTTTGGAGATTTGACAATTTCTTATTGATTCTAATCAAACAAGAATGAATCACGATGTAAGAAGATTCATTTGGACACACAAATCAGTGGTTAATCACCCTGAAGTTGAATCAATATCATATGAGTTATGATGAAGAAGTTATCCCACTTTCAACCGAAGTGATTCCAGTTTACCATGTTTGGAGATTTGGCAATTTGTTCTTCATTCTAATAAAACCAGAATGAATCACGATGTCAGAAGCTTGGTTTTGACTCATAAATCAGTGGAGAATCACCCTGATGTTGAATCAATATCATACGAGTTATGATGGAAGAAGTTATCCACTTGAACCGAAGTGATTCTAGTTTACTCTTTTTGGAGAATTTTGATAATTTCTTATTGATTCTAATCAAACCAGAATGAATCACGATTTAAGAAGATTCATTTGGACACACAAATCAGTGGTTAATCAACCCTGAAGTTGAATCAATATCATAGGAGTTATGATGAAGAAGTTATCCCACTTTCAACCGAAGTGATTCCAGTTTACCCTGTTTGGAGATTTGGCAATTTGTTCTTGATTCTAATAAAACCAGAATGAATCACGATGTCAGAAGCTTGATTTTGACTCATAAATCAGTGGAGAATCACCCTGATGTTGAATCAATATCATACGAGTTATGATGAAGAAGTTATCCCACTTTCAACCGAAGTGATTCTAGTTTACTCTGTTTGGAGATTTGACAATTTCTTATTGATTCTAATCAAACCAGAATGAATCACGATGTAAGAAGCTTCATTTGGACACAAAATCAGTGGTTAATCACCCTGAAGTTGAATCAATATCATAGGAGTTATGATGAAGAAGTTATCCCACTTTCAACCGAAGTGATTCCAGTTTACCCTGTTTGGAGATTTGGCAATTTGTTCTTGATTCTAATAAAACCAGAATGAATCACGATGTCAGAAGCTTGATTTTGACTCATAAATCAGTGGAGAATCACCCTGATGTTGAATCAATATCATACGAGTTATGATGAAGAAGTTATCCCACTTTCAACCGAAGTGATTCTAGTTTACTCTGTTTGGAGATTTGACAATTTCTTATTGATTCTAATCAAACCAGAATGAATCACGATGTAAGAAGCTTCATTTGGACACAAAATCAGTGGTTAATCACCCTGAAGTTGAATCAATATCATAGGAGTTATGATGAAGAAGTTATCCCACTTTCAACCGAAGTGATTCCAGTTTACCCTGTTTGGAGATTTGGCAATTTGTTCTTGATTCTAATAAAACCAGAATGAATCACGATGTCAGAAGCTTGATTTTGACTCATAAATCAGTGGAGAATCACCCTGATGTTGAATCAATATCATACGAGTTATGATGAAGAAGTTATCCCACTTTCAACCGAAGTGATTCTAGTTTACTCTGTTTGGAGATTTGACAATTTCTTATTGATTCTAATCAAACCAGAATGAATCACGATGTAAGAAGCTTCATTTGGACACACAAATCAGTGGTTAATCACCCTGAAGTTGAATCAATATCATAGGAGTTATGATGAAGAAGTTATCCCACTTTCAACCGAAGTGATTCCAATTTACCTGTTTGGAGATTTGGCAATTTGTTCTTGATTCTAATAAAACCAGAATGAATCACGATGTCAGAAGCTTGATTTTGACTCATAAATCAGTGGAGAATCACCCTGATGTTGAATCAATATCATACGAGTTATGATGAAGAAGTTATCCCACTTTCAACCGAAGTGATTCTAGTTTACTCTGTTTGGAGATTTGACAATTTCTTATTGATTCTAATCAAACCAGAATGAATCACGATGTAAGAAGCTTCATTTGGACACACAAATCAGTGGTTAATCACCCTGAAGTTGAATCAATATCATAGGAGTTATGATGAAGAAGTTATCCCACTTTCAACCGAAGTGATTCCAGTTTACCCTGTTTGGAGATTTGGCAATTTGTTCTTGATTCTAATAAAACCAGAATGAATCACGATGTCAGAAGCTTGATTTTGACTCATAAATCAGTGGAGAATCACCCTGATGTTGAATCAATATCATACGAGTTATGATGAAGAAGTTATCCCACTTTCAACCGAAGTGATTCTAGTTTACTCTGTTTGGAGATTTGACAATTTCTTATTGATTCTAATCAAACCAGAATGAATCACGATGTAAGAAGATTCATTTGGACACAAAATCAGTGGTTAATCACCCTGAAGTGAATCAATATCATAGGAGTTATGATGAAGAAGTTATCCCACTTTCAACCGAAGTGATTCCAGTTTACCCTGTTTGGAGATTTGGCAATTTGTTCTTGATTCTAATAAAACCAGAATGAATCACGATGTCAGAAGCTTGATTTTGACTCATAAATCAGTGGAGAATCACCCTGATGTTGAATCAATATCATACGAGTTATGATGAAGAAGTTATCCCACTTTCAACCGAAGTGATTCTAGTTTACTCTGTTTGGAGATTTGACAATTTCTTATTGATTCTAATCAAACCAGAATGAATCACGATGTAAGAAGCTTCATTTGGACACACAAATCAGTGGTTAATCACCCTGAAGTTGAATCAATATCATAGGAGTTATGATGAAGAAGTTATCCCACTTTCAACCGAAGTGATTCCAGTTTACCCTGTTTGGAGATTTGGCAATTTGTTCTTGATTCTAATAAAACCAGAATGAATCACGATGTCAGAAGCTTGATTTTGACTCATAAATCAGTGGAGAATCACCCTGATGTTGAATCAATATCATACGAGTTATGATGAAGAAGTTATCCCACTTTCAACCGAAGTGATTCTAGTTTACTCTGTTTGGAGATTTGACAATTTCTTATTGATTCTAATCAAACCAGAATGAATCACGATGTAAGAAGCTTCATTTGGACACACAAATCAGTGGTTAATCACCCTGAAGTTGAATCAATATCATAGGAGTTATGATGAAGAAGTTATCCCACTTTCAACCGAAGTGATTCCAGTTTACCCTGTTTGGAGATTTGGCAATTTGTTCTTGATTCTAATAAAACCAGAATGAATCACGATGTCAGAAGCTTGATTTTGACTCATAAATCAGTGGAGAATCACCCTGATGTTGAATCAATATCATACGAGTTATGATGAAGAAGTTATCCCACTTTCAACCGAAGTGATTCTAGTTTACTCTGTTTGGAGATTTGACAATTTCTTATTGATTCTAATCAAACCAGAATGAATCACGATGTAAGAAGATTCATTTGGACACACAAATCAGTGGTTAATCACCCTGAAGTTGAATCAATATCATAGGAGTTATGATGAAGAAGTTATCCCACTTTCAACCGAAGTGATTCCAGTTTACCCTGTTTGGAGATTTGACAATTTGTTCTTGATTCTAATAAAACCAGAATGAATCACGATGTCAGAAGCTTGATTTTGACTCATAAATCAGTGGAGAATCACCCTGATGTTGAATCAATATCATACGAGTTATGATGAAGAAGTTATCCCACTTTCAACCGAAGTGATTCTAGTTTACTCTGTTTGGAGATTTGACAATTTCTTATTGATTCTAATCAAACAGAATGAATCACGATGTAAGAAGCTTCATTTGGACACACAAATCAGTGGTTAATCACCCTGAAGTTGAATCAATATCATAGGAGTTATGATGAAGAAGTTATCCCACTTTCAACCGAAGTGATTCCAGTTTACCCTGTTTGGAGATTTGGCAATTTGTTCTTGATTCTAATAAAACCAGAATGAATCACGATGTCAGAAGCTTGATTTTGACTCATAAATCAGTGGAGAATCACCCTGATGTTGAATCAATATCATACGAGTTATGATGAAGAAGTTATCCCACTTTCAACCGAAGTGATTCTAGTTTACTCTGTTTGGAGATTTGACAATTTCTTATTGATTCTAATCACACCAGAATGAATCACGATGTAAGAAGCTTCATTTGGACACAAAATCAGTGGTTAATCACCCTGAAGTTAAATCAATATCATAGGAGTTATGATGAAGAAGTTATCCCACTTTCAACCGAAGTGATTCCAGTTTACCCTGTTTGGAGATTTGGCAATTTGTTCTTGATTCTAATAAAACCAGAATGAATCACGATGTCAGAAGCTTGATTTTGACTCATAAATCAGTGGAGAATCACCCTGATGTTGAATCAATATCATACGAGTTATGATGAAGAAGTTATCCCACTTTCAACCGAAGTGATTCTAGTTTACTCTGTTTTGAGATTTGACAATTTCTTATTGATTCTAATCAAACCAGAATGAATCACGATGTAAGAAGATTCATTTGGACACAAAATCAGTGGTTAATCACCCTGAAGTTAAATCAATATCATAGGAGTTATGATGAAGAAGTTATCCACTTTCAACCGAAGTGATTCCAGTTTACCCTGTTTGGAGATTTGGCAATTTGTTCTTGATTCTAATAAAACCAGAATGAATCACGATGTCAGAAGCTTGATTTTGACTCATAAATCAGTGGAGAATCACCCTGATGTTGAATCAATATCATACGAGTTATGATGAAGAAGTTATCCCACTTTCAACCGAAGTGATTCTAGTTTACTCTGTTTGAGATTTGACAATTTCTTATTGATTCTAATCAAACCAGAATGAATCACGATGTAAGAAGATTCATTTGGACACACAAATCAGTGGTTAATCACCCTGAAGTTGAATCAATATCATAGGAGTTATGATGAAGAAGTTATCCCACTTTCAACCGAAGTGATTCCAGTTTACCTGTTTGGAGATTTGGCAATTTGTTCTTGATTCTAATAAAACCAGAATGAATCACGATGTCAGAAGCTTGATTTTGACTCATAAATCAGTGGAGAATCACCCTGATGTTGAATCAATATCATACGAGTTATGATGAAGAAGTTATCCCACTTTCAACCGAAGTGATTCTAGTTTACTATGTTTGGAGATTTGACAATTTCTTATTGATTCTAATCAAACCAGAATGAATCAAGATGTAAGAAGATTCATTTGGACACAAAATCAGTGGTTAATCACCCTGAAGTTAAATCAATATCATAGGAGTTATGATGAAGAAGTTATCCCACTTTCAACCGAAGTGATTCCAGTTTACCTGTTTGGAGATTTGGCAATTTGTTCTTGATTCTAATAAAACCAGAATGAATCACGATGTCAAAAGCTTGATTTTGACTCATAAATCAGAGGAGAATCACCCTGATGTTGAATCAATATCATACGAGTTATGATGAAGAAGTTATCCACTTTCAACCGAAGTGATTCTAGTTTACTCTGTTTGGAGATTTGACAATTTCTTATTGATTCTATAAAACCAGAATGAATCACGATGTAAGAAGATTCATTTTGGACACATAAATCAGTGGTTAATCACCCTGAATTTGAATAAATATCATACGAGTTATGATGAATAAGTTACCCCACTTTCAACCGAAGTGATTCTAGTTTACTCTGTTTGAAGATTTGACAATTTCTTATTGTTTCTAATCATACCAGAATGAATCACTATGTAAGAAGCTTCATTTGGACACAAAAATCAGTGGTTAATCACCCTGAAGTTGAATCAATATCATAGGAGTTATGATGAAGAAGTTATCCCACTTTCAACCGAAGTGATTCCAGTTTACTCTGTTTTGAGATTTGGCAATTTGTTCTTGATTCTAATAAAACCAGAATGAATCACGATGTCAGAAGCTTGATTTTGACACATAAATCAGTGGATAATCACCCTGATGTTGAATCAATATCATACGAGTTATGATGAAGAAGTTATCCCAACTTTCAACCGAAGTGATTCTAGTTTACTCTGTTTGGAGATTTGGACAATTTCTTATTGATTCTAATCAAAACAGAATGAATCACGATGTAGAAGCTTGATTTGGACACACAAATCAGTGGTAATCACCCTAATGTTGAATCAATATCATACGAGTTATGATGAAGAAGTTATCCCACTTTCAACGAAGTGATTCTAGTTTACTCTGTTTGGAGATTTGACAATTTTTATTGATTTCTAATCAAACCAGAATGAATCACGATTGTAAGAAGCTTTCATTTGGACACAAAAATCAGTGGTTAATCACCCTGAAGTTGAATCAATATCATAGGAGTTATGATGAAGAAGTTATCCCACTTTCAACCGAAGTGATTCCAGTTTACCATGTTTGGAGATTTGGCAATTTGTTCTTATTCTAATAAAATCAGAATGAATCACGATGTCAGAAGCTTGATTTTGACTCATAAATCAGTGGAGAATCACCCTGATGTTGAATCAATATCATACGAGTTATGATGAAGAAGTTATCCCACTTTCAACCGAAGTGATTCTAGTTTACTCTGTTTGGAGATTTGACAATTTCTTATTGATTCTAATCAAACCAGAATGAATCACGAATGTAATAAGATTTCATTTGGACACACAAATCAGTGGTTAATAACCCTGAAGTTGAATCAATATCATAGGAGTTATGATGAAGAAGTTATCCCACTTTCAACTGAAGTGATTCCAGTTTACCCTGTTTAGAGATTTGACAATTTGTTCTTGATTCTAATAAAACCAGAATGAATCACGATGTCAGAAGCTTGAATTTGACTCATAAATCAGTGGAGAATCACCCTGAAGTTGAATCAATATCATACGAGTTATGATGAAGAAGTTATCCCACTTTCAACCGAAGTGATTCTAGTTTACTATGTTTGAAGATTTGACAATTTCTTATTGTTTCTAATCACACCTGAATGAATCAATATGTACTAAGATTCATTTGGACACAAAAATCATTGGTTAATCACCTTGAAGTTAAATCAATATCATAGGAGTTATGATGAAGAAGTTATTCCACTTTCAACCGAAGTGATTCCAGTTTATCTTGTTTTGAGATTTGGCAATTTGTTCTTGATTCTAATAAAACCAGAATGAATCATGATGTCAAAAGCTTGATTTTTGACTCATAAATCAGAGGAGAATCACTCTGATGTTGAAACAATATCATACGAGTTATGATGAAAAAGTTATCCAACTTTCAACCGAAGTGATTCTTGTTTACTCTGTTTGGAGATTTGATAATTTCTTATTGATTCTTATAAAATCAGAATGAATCACGATGTAAGAAGATTCATTTTGACACATAAATCAGTGGTTAATCACCCTGAATTTGAATAAATATCATAGGAGTTATGATGAAGAAGTTATCCCACTTTCAATCGAAGTGATTCCAGTTTACCTTGTTTGGAGATTTGGCAATTTGTTCTTGATTCTAATAAAACCAGAATGAATCACAATTTCAGAAGCTTGATTTTGACTCATAAATCAGTGGAGAATCACCCTAATGTTGAATCAATATCATACGAGTTATGATGAAGAAGCTATCCTACTTTCAACCGAAGTGATTCCAGTTTAACCTGTTTGGAGATTTGGCAATTTGTTCTTGATTCTAATAAAATCAGAATGAATCACTATGCAAGAAGATTGATTTTGACACATAAATCAGTGGATAATTACCCAGATGTTGAATCAATATCATACGAGTTTTGATGAAGAAGTTATCCAACTTTCAACAGAAGTGATTCTTGTTTACTTTGTTTGGAGATTTAACAATTTCTTATTGATTCTCATCAAAACAGAATGAATCAAGATGTATGAATATTTATTTGGACACACAGATCAGTAATCTCCCTGAAGTTGAATCAATATCATAGGAGTTATGAAGAAGAAGTTATCCTACTTTCAACTGAAGTGATTTCAGTTTACCCTGTTTGGAGATTCGGCAATTTGTTTTGATTCTAATAAAACCAGAATGAATCACGATGTCAGAAGCTAGATTTTGACTCATAAATCAGTGGAGAATCACCCTGATGTTGAATCAATATCATACGAGTTATGATGAAGAAGTTATCCCACTTTCAACTGAAGTGATTCTAATTTACTCTGTTTGAAGATTTGACAATTTCTTATTGATTCTAATCACACCTGAATGAATCACTATGTAAGAAGCTTCATTTGGACAAAAAAATCAGTGGTTAATCACCCTGAAGTTAAATCAATATCATAGGAGTTATGATGAAGAAGTTATCCCACTTTCAACCGAAGTGATTCCAGTTTACCATGTTTAGAGATTTGGCAATTTGTTCTTGATTCTAATAAAACCAGAATGAATCACGATGTCAGAACCTTGATTTTGACTCATAAATCAGTGGAGAATCACTCTATTGTTTAATTAACTTCATACGAGTTATGATGAAGAAATTATCCCACTTTCAACAGAAGTGATTATGGTTTACTCTGTTTGGAGATTTGATAATTTTTTACTGATTCTAATCAAAATAAAATGAATCACGATGTAAGAAGCTTCATTTCGACACAGAAATCAGTGGTTAATCACCCTAATGTTGAATCAATATCATAGGAGTTATGATGAAGAAGTTATCCCACTTTCAACAGAAGTGATTCAAGTTTAACCTGTTTTGAGATTTGACAATTTTTTCTTGATTCTAATAAAATAAGAATGAATCACGATGCCAGAAGATTGATTTTGACACATAAATCAGTGGATAATTACCCAGATGTTGAATCAATATCATACGAGTTATGATGAAGAAGTTATCCAACTTTCAACCGAAGTGATTCTTGTTTACTCTGTTAGGATATTTGACAATATCTTATTGATTCTAATCAAAACATAATGAATCAAGATGTAATAAGATTTATTTGGACACACAAATCAGTGGTTAATCACCCTGAAGTTGAAACAATATCATAGGAGTTATGATGAAGAAGTTATCCCACTTTCAATTGAAGTGATTTCAGTTTACCCTGTTTGGAGATTTGGCAATTTGTTTTTGATTCTAATAAAACCAGAATGAATCACGATGTCAGAAGCTTGAATTTGACTCATAAATCAGTGGAGAATCACCCTGAAGTTGAATCAATATCATACGAGTTATGATGAAGAAGTTATCCTAATTTCAACCGAAGTGATTCTAGTTTACTCTGTTTGAAGATTTGACAATTTCTTATTGTTTCTAATCACACCTGAATGAATCACTATGTAATAAGATTCATTTGGACACAAAAATCAGTGGTTAATCACCTTGAAGTTAAATCAATATCATAGGAGTTATGATGAAGAAGTTATCCTACTTTCAACTGAAGTGATTTTAGTTTACCCTGTTTGGAGATTTGGCAATTTGTTTTTATTCTAATAAAACCAGCATGAATCATGATGTAAGAAGCTAGATTTTGACTCCTAAATCAGTGAAGAATCACCCTGATGTTGAATCAATATCATACGAGTTATGATGAAGAAGTTATCCAACTTTCAACCGAAGTGATTCTTGTTTACTCTGTTTGGAGATTTGACAATTTCTTATTGATTCTAATCAAAACAGAATGAATCAAGATGTATGAATATTTATTTGGACACACAAATCAGTGGTTAATCTCTCTGAAGTTGAATCAATATCATAGGAGTTATGAAGAAGAAGTTATCATACTTTCAACTGAAGTGATTTCAGTTTACCATGTTTAGAGATTTGGCAATTTGTTTTGATTCTAATAAAACCAGAATGAATCACGATGTCAGAAGCTTGATTTTTACTCATAAATCAGTGGACAATCAACCTGATATTGAATCAATATCATACGAATTATAATGACGAAGTTATCACACTTTCAACCGAAGTGATTCTAGTTTACTCTGTTTAGAGATTTGACAATTTCTTAATGATTCTAATTAAAACAGAATGAATCACAATGTAAGAAGCTTCATTTGGACATACAAGTCAGTGGTTAATCACCATGAAATTGAATCAATATCATAGGAGTTATGATTAAGAAGTTATCCCACTTTTAACTGAAGTGATTCAAGTTTACCCTGTTTGGAGACTAGGCAATTTATTCTTTATTCTAATAAAACCAGAATGATTCACGATGTCAGAAGCTTGATTTTGACTCATAAATCAGTGGAGAATCACCCTGATTTTGAATCAATATCATAAGAGTTATGATGAAGAAGTTATCCCACTTTCAACCGAAGTGATTCTAATTTACTCTTTTTGAAGATTTGACAATTTCTTATTGATTCTAATCACACCTGAATGAATCACTATGTAATAAGATTCATTTGGACACAAAAATCATTGGTTAATTACCTTGAAGTTAAATCAATATCATAGGAGTTATTATGAAGAAGTTATTCCATTTTCAACCAAAGTGATTCCAGTTTATCTTGTTTTTAGATTTGGCAATTTGTTCTTGATTCTAATAAAACTAGAATGAATCATGATGTCAAAAGCTTGATTTTGACTCATAAATCAGAGGAGAATCACTCTATTGTTTAATCAATTTCATAAGAGTTATGATGAAGAAATTATCCCACTTTCAACAGAAGTGATTCTAGTTTACTCTGTTTGGAGATTTGACAATTTTTTACTGATTCTAATCAAAATAAAATGAATCACGATGTAAGAAGCTTCATTTGGACACAAAAATCAGTGGTTAATCACCCTAAAGTTGAATCAATATCATAGGAGTTATGATGAAGAAGTTATCCCACTTTCAACCGAAGTGATTCCAGTTTAACCTGTTTGGAGATTTGGCAATTTGTTCTTGATTCTAATAAAATCAGAATGAATCACGATGCCAGAAGATTGATTTTGACACATAAATCAGTGGATAATTACCCAGATGTTGAATCAATATCATACGAGTTATGATGCGTCCCTAGGATGCTCTTTGGTTGATGGGAATGGATAGATCCTTGCAAGAACGAATCAGAGACTCAAGTCCTTCAAGGCGTGTGGATTGAATGGTGACACAAGAGGGATGGATGATCTCTTGATACTCCTAGATGAATAACTTGGATATGACACACCAAATTAGACACCCTTAGACTCTGGATACTACACACCAGACTCGACACACTTTCTAGAGAGAGAGCCGTCAAGGAGAAAGAAACTTGTTTATTAAAAGCTGGATGAGTACAAGAGGGTGTAGAGACCTCTTTAAATAATGAACCAGAGACATATTCTCTAGGGTTTCGACAAAGACCAAAAAAGGAAACTAGAGTTTAACATAAGCTTTTAAATGAAATGAAATAAAATGTAAACTTCTATAGTCTTGGACCGAGATAGGACTTAGGTGATGTGAAGACAAGTTGTGGCCTCGTTAAAAACCTTCCTCCGGAAAACCTCGTGGGACAAAAAGCAAGGAAAAGAGCACACACCCCATGTCTTGCCTAGACACTAACTCAGCTTGATGTAGAGATGGCTTGAATGGTGATCAAGACATCTCGGATCAGACCTTGTCCAAGACTTTGTTGTTGTGGATGTGAAGTGAGTAATCCAAAAACATTCTCTTTAAGCTTCGTGACTCTGGAACGAGTCATGGGACCTTCAGGAATGGCTAGAGCATCATCACCAGGTTGTTGATGCAATGTGGCTTCATGTGGCTCATCTAGACTCTCCTTGTTCTCCTTAGTGATCCGGTCCATGATCACATCATCCCCTCCCTCTTGAAAAGGATTTGTCCTCAAATCAGGTTCATCTACAGCAAAAGGAGCCAAGTCAGTGACATTGAAGCTATTTGATACATCATACTTACCTTGGAGATCAAGTTTGTAGGCATTGTCATTGATCTTGTGGATGATCTCAAAGGTTCCATCAACCCTTGGAATCAGCTTGGACTTCCTCTCGTTGGGGAACCTATCCTTCCTCAGGTGCAACCAAACTTGGTCACCAACTTCAAAGGTCCTCACACGTCTCCCCTTGTTAGCTTGCTTCTCATAAAGCTTGGTCTTCTGCTCAATGTTCTGTCTAGCCTTCTCATGAATCTGTTGGACCATCTCTGCTTTCTTCTTGCCATCTAGACTTGTCCTTTCACACTCAGGTAAAGGCATTAGATCCAAAGGAGAGGTGGGATTGAACCCATAAACAATCTCAAAAGGGGAATACTTAGAAGCAGAATGCATAGCATGATTGTATGCAAATTCACAATGTGGTAAGTATTCTTCCCATGTCCTTAAGTTCTTTCTAATAAATGCACGCAGGAGTGTTCCTAAAGTCCTATTAACTACCTCAGTTTGCCCATCAGTTTGTGGATGACATGTAGTGGAAAACAATAGCTTAGTGCCTAGCTTAGACCAAAGTGTCTTCCAGAAGTAACTAAGAAACTTAGTGTCCCTATCAGAAACTATAGTTCTAGGCATGCCATGCAAACGTACAACCTCTTTAAAGAACAAGTTAGCTACATGTAATGCATCATCAGTCTTGTGACAAGCTATGAAATGTGCCATCTTAGAGAACCTATCAACAACAACAACGATAGAATCCTTTCCAGTTCTAGTTCTAGGCAAACCAACAATAAAGTCCATAGAGATGTCATTCCAGGGATGGTGTGGAATGGGTAAAGGAGTATACAAACCCTGGGATTGAACTTGGGACTTGGCATGCTTGCACGTAGCACACCTTCCACAGATTCTTTCCACATCTCTCTTCATGTGCGGCCAATAGAAGTGATCCTGTAAAAATTTTAAGGTCTTGGCAAT
The DNA here is from genome assembly GCA_905132885.1 of Moricandia moricandioides. NCBI lineage: Eukaryota > Viridiplantae > Streptophyta > Magnoliopsida > Brassicales > Brassicaceae > Moricandia > Moricandia moricandioides. The sequence continues at coordinate 249,188 of CAJHQQ010000174.1, forward strand.
CCCAAAGTGTCCCATTAGACTGCCCCCATGGGATTCCCTGACAAAAAGATCTCTCAAAGAACAATTAGGCACACACAATCTATTGTCATAGAACAAGTAGCCTTCATTTCTAAAGTAATGTCCTGCAGCAAACTTAGCACATGAAGCATAAGCTTCCTTGAAATCATGGTCAGTCTCATACATGTCCTTTATCTGCTCAAACCCAAGCAACTTAGCATCTAGGGTGGTCAAGAGAACATACCTCCGAGATAGTGCATCAGCAACTACATTCTCCTTACCTTGTTTATATTTGATCACGTATGGAAAGGTCTCAATGAACTCAACCCACCTTGCGTGTCTCTTGCTAAGCTTACTCTGCCCTTTTAGATACTTTAGGGACTCATGATCAGTGTGTATGACAAACTCCTTGGGCCACAAGTAGTGTTGCCACGTTTGTAATGCCCTCACCAAGGCATAGAGTTCTTTGTCATAGGTTGCATAGTTGAGAGTGGCTCCTCCAAGCTTCTCACTGAAGTATGCAATAGGTTTCCTATCCTGCATCAACACAGCACCAATTCCAATTCCTGAGGCATCACATTCTATTTCAAACGTTTTAGCAAAGTCAGGAAGCATAAGAAGAGGTGATTGAGTAAGCTTCTCTTTTAGGCTCTGGAAAGCCTTCTCTTGTGCCTCTCCCCACTTGAATCCAACATCCTTCTTTATCACTTCAGTCAAGGGAGCTGTAATGGTGCTAAAGTCCTTCACAAATCTCCTATAGAGCCCAGCAAGCCCATGGAAACTCCTCACTTCTCCTACTGAGGTTGGACTCAGCCAGTCTTTGATGGCTTTGATCTTCTCCTCATCAACCTTAACTCCATCTGCACTCACAACAAAGCCTAGGAAAACCAAGTTATCTGTGCAAAAGGTGCACTTCTTCAAGTTGGCATAAAGCTTTTCACTTCTCAAAACATTGAAGACAGCCCTAAGATGATCTAGATGTTCTTCTAAGTTCTTGCTATATACTAAGATGCCATCAAAGTATACTACAACAGAAATGCCTATGAATGATCTAAGAACATGATTCATTAACCTCATGAATGTACTAGGTGCATTGGTTAATCCAAATGGCATAACTAACCACTCATACAATCCATGTTTAGTTTTAAAGGCAGTCTTCCATTCATCTCCTTCTTTCATCCTAATCTGATGATAACCACTTTTTAAATCTATCTTAGAAAAGATGCAAGAACCATGTAATTCATCAAGCATATCATCAAGTCTAGGGATAGTGTGGCGATACTTCACTGTGATGTTGTTGATTGATCTACAATCAACACACATACGCCATGTACCATCCTTCTTAGGCACTAGAAGCACTGGTACAACACATGGGCTCAAGCTCTCTCGGATATAGCCCTTCTCCATTAGTTCCTCTACTTGTCTTTGCAACTCCTTGGTCTCAACCGGATTGCTTCTGTATGCTGGACGGTTTGGAAGTGTAGATCCTGGCACAATGTCTATCTGGTGCTCAATCCCTCTCAAAGGTGGCAAACCAATGGGATTGTCTTCTGGAAATACATCTTGAAACTCCTGCAAAAGAGAAACCATTTCACTCGGATACACCGGTGTAGAATCTGTTAAGTTCAATAGAGTCTCTTTAAACACAAGTAAGATAGCAGATTGTTTAGAGTTGAGAGTTCTTTTGATATCACCCATGTTAGCATAGAAGTTTGGCTGCTTAGTTCCAGCCGGTTTTAGATCAATCTCCTTCTTCTTTTGGAGTTGAATCTGATCTTGTTGTACTTCCTTGGGTGTCAAGGGAACCAGAGTAGTCTTCTTGCCCTTGAACAAAAAGGAATGTTTGTTGGTGAACCCATCATGGATCACACGCCTATCAGATTGCCAAGGTCTCCCAAGAAGTATGTGACCAGCTTGCATAGGCAACACATCACACAAGACTTCATCTTCATATCTCCCAATGGCTAAGGGAATAAGAACTTGACTTGAAACCTTCATGGTGCCTTCTTCATTCAGCCATTGTAACCGGTAAGGCTTGGGGTGCTTTTGAACCTTCAATCCCAACTTCTGGACCATTGTTTCACTCGCAGCATTGACACAACTTCCTCCATCAACAATGAGGCTGCACACTTTTCCTTGGACCAAGCACCGGGTGTAGAAGAGGTTCTCACGTTGCTCTAGCTCCTCAGCCTTGTTTTGCAAGCTTAGAAGCCTTCTTGCTACTAAAAGCTTCCCCTGAACTGGTCCTTCTTCATGTTCTTCTTCAGTGTCTTCTTGGTCAGACTCGGTGTTGTCATCTTCTGAGGCATACTCTCCATTCTCCAGCAAGATCATGACTCTCTTGTTGGTACACTCATTGGCATAATGTCCTCTTCCTTGGCACTTGAAACACTTGACATCACGAGCTCTGGAACTAGAAGCTTCAACCTTGCCTTTGCCCTTGTCAAGAGCACTGATTGGTTTGGTCTCTTCTCTTGGATAGGACTTGTTGTCCTTCTGGAATGGTTTAGACTCCTTAGGATAAGGTGTCTTCTCCTCCTTGGTGTTGTGTAACCGGTTAGAGCCATACTGATTGCGTGAGTGTCCCCTCCTCTTGAGTTGTTGCTCAACAAGAATAGCCTTGTGTAGCATCTCTTCAAGCTCCACATAATGTTGCATCTCAACATTGTCTTGTAACTCTCGGTTTAAACCACAAAGGAACCTTGACATGGTTGCTTCTCTATCCTCTGATATGTTAGCCCTCAGCATGAGTAACTCCATCTCCTGGTAATACTCCTCCACTGATCTTGAACCTTGGGTAAGTTTCCTCAGCCGGTGGTGCAAGTCTCTAAGGTAATGGCTTGGAACAAACCTCTTGCGCATGATTGACTTCATCTCTGTCCAAGTCTCTACTGGTTCCTCTCCATTCCTCCTACGAGTTGTGATGTACTGATCCCAACAACTCAAAGCATAGTCATAGAACTCAGTGGCAGAAATCTGAATCTTCTTGTGGTTTGTGTACTGCTTGCACTGAAAGACTAGCTCAATCTTCTTCTCCCACTCAAGATAGGCATCCGGATCAGCTTTGCCATGGAATGGGGGTATCTTGATCTTCAAACCAGCAAGTTCATCTCCCTGGTTCATTCTTCTCTCTTCGACACGCCTAGGTCTTCTTGAGGATGAGCTGAAGTGTTCATACTCTTCATCAGTCTCCTCATAACCATCATGTTCTTGGCGAGTTGCTTGGCGAGTTGTTTGAGGTCTTTCTTCTCTCCTAGTCTCTTGGTTTGGCAAGTGACTAGTAGCTCTCCTGATGTCTTCTCTAAGCTCTCTCCTGATGTCATTGAGATTGGTCCTCATCATCTCGGTCATGGTTGCCACCATACTCTGGTTGAGTTGATTTGTCATAGCTTCCATGAGGAGTTTGTTCCTCCGGACGAGTTCAGCCTCTTCTTCAGACTCGGACACCATGTTTCCTGCTCAAAGGTAAACACAATAACCAGTAAAAGGATTCTAGGTAACAAGACAAGCAAAAAGGAAAAAGAAAACAAGCAAAAAGGAAAAGAAACAAGCTTGTTTTGCAAGACAAAAGTAAAAAGGATACTCGGCTAAGTAGAAAGGAAATGGTCAAGCAAAAAGGAAAAAAACTTCTCAAACTTTTTCCTAATCTCTTATAAGGTTTTCTAGCACCCTAATAGCCTCAACCTACTCGTGTTCAAGGTGAAAACAAGTTAAACAAATGCACAAAGTAATCGACAAAGAAGATGCATGCGGCTAGGGTTACTCTCTCTCTAGGGTTTCCGAAAAATCCAAAAAAGGAAAGTCTTATAATCCTTGTCTAATCTCTTATGCAACTCGAGCAGCCCTAAACAAGATAGTTCTAATGCTTATTCAAGATGCCATAGATGATATAGATGATACACGGATGAAACAACAAAAGAAACAAGAGAGGATAGCGAGTACTTCCCAACCAAAGTTGCTCTGATACCACTTGATGCGTCCCTAGGATGCTCTTTGGTTGATGGGAATGGATAGATCCTTGCAAGAACGAATCAGAGACTCAAGTCCTTCAAGGCGTGTGGATTGAATGGTGACACAAGAGGGATGGATGATCTCTTGATACTCCTAGATGAATAACTTGGATATGACACACCAAATTAGACACCCTTAGACTCTGGATACTACACACCAGACTCGACACCTTTCTAGAGAGAGAGCCGTCAAGGAGAAAGAAACTTGTTTATTAAAAAAGCTGGATGAGTACAAGAGGGTGTAGAGACCTCTTTAAATAAGAAACCAGAGACATATTCTCTAGGGTTTCGACAAAGACCAAAAAAGGAAACTAGAGTTTAACATAAGCTTTTAAATGAAATGAAATAAAATGTAAACTTCTATAGTCTTGGACCGAGATAGGACTTAGGTGATGTGAAGACAAGTTGTGGCCTCGTTAAAAACCTTCCTCCGGAAAACCTCGTGGGACAAAACCAAAAGCAAGGAAAAGAGCACACACCCCATGTCTTGCCTAGACACTAACTCAGCTTGATGTAGAGATGGCTTGAATGGTGATCATGACATCTCGGATCAGACCTTGTCCAAGACTTTGTTGTTGTGGATGTGAAGTGAGTAATCCAACAACATTCTCTTTAAGCTTCTTGACTCTGGAACGAGTCATGGGACCTTCAGGAATGGCTAGAGCATCATCACCAGGTTGTTGATGCAATTTGGCTTCATGTGGCTCATATAGACTCTCCTTGTTCTCCTTAGTGATCTTGTCCATGATCACATCAAGTTATGATGAAGAAGTTATCCAACTTTCAACCAAAGTGATTCTTGTTTACTCTGTTAGGATATTTGACAATATCTTATTGATTCTAATCAAAACAGAATGAATCAAGATGTAATAAGATTTATTTGGACACACAAATCAGTGGTTAATCACCCTGAAGTTGAATCAATATCATAGGAGTTATGATGAAGAAGTTATCCCACTTTCAATTGAAGTGATTTCAGTTTACCCTGTTTGGAGATTTGACAATTTTTTCTTGATTCTAATAAAACCAGAATGAATCACGATCTCAGAAGCTTGAATTTGACTCATAAATCAGTGGAGAATCACCCTGAAGTTGAATCAATATCATACGAGTTATGATGAAGAAGTTATCCCACTTTCAACCGAAGTGATTCTAGTTTACTCTGTTTGAAGATTTGACAATTTCTTATTGTTTATAATCACACCTGAATGAATCAATATGTAATAAGATTCATTTGGACACAAAAATTATTGGTTAATCACCTTGAAGTTAAATCAATATCATAGGTGTTATGATGAAGAAGTCATTCCACTTTCAACCGAAGTGATTCCAGTTTACCTTGTTTTGAGATTTGGCAATTTGTTCTTGATTCTAATAAAATCAGAATGAATCATGATGTCAGAAGCTTGATTTTGACTCATAAATCAGAGGAGAATCACCCTGATGTTGAATCAATATCATACGAGTTATGATGAAAAAATTATCTAACTTTCAACCGAAGTGATTCTTGTGTACTCTGTTTAGAGATTTGACAATTTCTTATTGATTCTTATAAAACCAGAATGAATCAAGATGTAAGAAGATTCATTTTGACACATAAATCAGTGGTTAATCACCCTGAATTTGAATAAATATCATAGGAGTTATGATGAAGGAGTTATGATGAATAGAGATCTGGCAATTTGTTCTTGATTCTAATAAAACCAGAATGAATCACAATTTCAGAAGCTTGATTTTGACTCATAAATCAGTGGAGAATCACCCTAATGTTGAAGCAATATCATACGAGTTATGATGAAGAAGCTATCCCACTTTCAACCGAAGTGATTCTAGTTTACTATGTTTGAAGATTTGACAATTTCTTATTGATTCTAATCATACCTGAATGAATCACTATTTAAGAAGCTTCCTTTGGAGACAAGAATCAGTGGTTAATCACCCTGAAGTTAAATCAATATCATAGGAGTTATGATGAAGAAGTTATCCCACTTTCAACCGAAGTGATTCCAATTTACCCTGTTTCGAGATTTAGCAATTTTTTCTTGATTCTAATAAAAGCAGAATGAATCATGATGTCAGAAGCTTGATTTTTACTCATAAATTAGTGGAAAATCACCCTGATGTTGAATCAATATCATACGAGTTATGATGAAGAAGCTATCCCACTTTCAACCGAAGTGATTCTAATTTACTCTGTTTGAAGATTTGACAATTTCTTATTGATTCTAATCATACCTGAATGAATCACTATTTAAGAAGCTTCATTTGGACACAAGAATCAGTGGTTAATAACCTTGAAGTTAAATCAATATCATAGGAGTTATGATGAAGAAGTTATCCCACTTTCAACCGAAGTGATTCCAGTTTACCCTGTTTTGAGATTTAGCAATTTGTTCTTGATTCTAATAAAACCAGAATGAATCATGATGTCAGAATCTTGATTTTTACTCATAAATCAGTGGAGAATCAACCTGATGTTGAATCAATATTATACGAGTTATGATGAAGAAGTTATCAAACTTCCAACCGAAGTGATTTCAGTTTACCTTGTTTGGAGATTTGGCAAATTGTTCTTGATTCTAATAAAACCAGAATGAATCATGATGTCATAAGCTTGATTTTGACTCATAAATCAGTGGAGAATCACTCTGATGTTGAATCAATATCATACGAGTTATGATGAAAAAGTTATCCAACTTTCAACCGAAGTGATTCTTGTTTACTCTGTTTGGAGATTTGACAATTTCTTATTGATTCTAATCAAACCAGAATGAATCACGATGTAAGAAGATTCATTTGGACACACAAATCAGTGGTTAATCACCCTGAAGTTGAATCAATATCATAGTAGTTATGATGAAGAAGTTATCCCACTTTCAACTGAAGTGATTCCAGTTTATCCTGTTTGGAGATTTGGCAATTTGTTTTGATTCTAATAAAACCAGAATGAATCATGATGTTAGAAGCTTGATTTTGACTCATAAATCAGTGGACAATCACCCTGATGTTGAATCAATATCATACGAGTTATGATGAAGAAGTTATCACACTTTCAACCGAAGTGATTCTAGTTTACTCTGTTTGAAGATTTGACAATTTCTTATTGGTTCTAATCACACCTGAATGAATCACTATGCAAGAAGCTTCATTTGGACACAAAAATCAGTGGTTAATCACCCTGAAGTTTAATGAATATCTTAGGAGTTATGATGAAGATGTTATCCCACTTTCAACCGAAGTGATTCCAGTTTACCCTGTTTGGAGATTTGGCAATTTGTTCTTGATTCTAATAAAACCAAAATGAATCATGATGTCAGAAGCTTGATTTTGCCTCATAAATCAATGGAGAATCACCCTATTGTTGAATCAATTTCATACGAGTTATGATGAAGAAGTTATCCCACTTTCAACAGAAGTGATTCTAGTTTACTCTGTTTGGAGATTTGACAATTTTTTTACTGATTCTAATTAAAATAAAATGATTCACGATGTAAGAAGCTTCACTTGGACACAGAATCAGTGGTTAATCACCATAAAGTTGAATCAATATCATAAGAGTTATGATGAACAAGTTATCCCACTTTTAACCGAAGTGATTCCAGTTTATCATGTTTGGTGATTTGGCAATTTGTTCTTGATTCTAATAAAACCAGAATAAATCATCTGGTCATAAGCTTGATTTTGAATCATAAATCAGTGGAGAATCACCCTGGTGTTGAATCAATATCATACGAGTTATGATGAAGAAGTTATCCAACTTTCAACCGAAGTGATTCTTGTTTACTCTGTTTTGAGATTTGACAATTTCTTATTGATTCTAATCAAACCAGAATGAATCACGATGTAAGAAGATTCATTTGGACACACAAATCAGTGGTTAATCACCCTGAAGTTCAATCAATATCATAGAAGTTATGATGAATTAGATATCCCACATTCAATCGAAGTGATTCCAGTTTACACTGTTTGGAGATTTGGCAATTTGTTTTGATTCTAATAAAACCAGAATGAGTCACGACGTCAGAAGCTAGATTTTGACTCATAAATAATTGGAAATTCACCCTGATGTTGAATCAATATCATAAAAGTTATGATGAAGAAGTTATCCCACGTTCAACCGAAGTGATTCTAGTTTACTCGATTTGAAGGTTTGACAATTTCTTATTGATTCTAATCACACCTGAATGAATCACTATGTAAGAAGCTTCATTTGGACACAAAAATCAGTGGTTAATCACCCTGAAATTAAATCAATATCATAGGAGTTATGATGAAGAAGTTATCCCACTTTCAACCGAAGTGATTCCAGTTTACCCTGTTTGGAGATTTGGCAATTTGTTCTTGATTCTAATAAAACAGAATGAATCACGATGTCAGAAGCTTAATTTTGACTCATAAATCAGTGGAGAATCACCCTGATGTTGAATCAATATCATACGAGTTATGATGAAGAAGTTATCCAACTTTCAACCGAAGTGATTCTTGTTTACTTTCTTTGGAGATTTGATAATTTCTTATTGATTCTAATCAAACCAGAATGAATCACGATGTAAGAAGATTCATTTGGACACACAAATATGTGGTTAATCACCCTGAAGTTGAATCAATATCATATGAGTTATGATGAAGAAGTTATCTCACTTTCAACCGAAGTGATTCCAGTTTAACCTGTTTGGAGATTTGGAAATTTGTTTTTGATTCTATTATAACCTGAATGAATCATGATGTCAGAAGCTTGATTTTTACTCATAAATCAGTGGAGAATCAACCTGATGTTGAATCAATATTATACGAGTTATGATGAAGAAGTTATCTAACTTTCAACCAAAGTGATTCTAGTTTACTCTGTTTGAAGATTTGATAATTTCTTATTGATTCTAATCAAAATATAATGAATCACGATGTAAAAAGCTTCATTTGGACACAGAAAATAAGTTTTAATCACCCTGAAGTTGAATCAATATCATAGGAGTTATGATGAAGAAGTTTATCCCACTTTCAACCGAAGTGATTCCAGTTTACCCTGTTTGGAGATTTGGCAATTTGTTCTTGATTCTAATAAAACCAGAATGAATCACGATGTCAGAAGCTTGATTTTGACTCATAAATCAGTGGAGAATCACCCTGATGTTGAATCAATATCATACGAGTTATGATGAAGAAGTTATCCCACTTTCAACCGAAGTGATTCTAGTTTACTCTGTTTGGAGATTTGACAATTTCTTATTGATTCTAATCAAACCAGAATGAATCACGATGTAAAAAACTTCATTTGGACACACAAATAGTGGTTAATCACCCTGAAGTTAAATCAATATCATAGGAGTTATGATGAAGAAGTTATCTCACTTTCAACCGAAGTGATTCCAGTTTAACCCTTTTGGAGATTTGACAACTTGTTTTTGATTCTATTATAACCAGAATGAATCATGATGTCAGAAGCTTGATTTTTACTCATAAATCAGTGGAGAATCAACCTGATGTTGAATCAATATTATACGAGTTATGATGAAGAAGTTATCTAACTTTCAACCAAAGTGATTCTAGTTTACTCTGTTTGAAGATTTGATAATTTCTTATTGATTCTAATCAAAATAGAATGAATCACGATGTAAAAAGCATCATTTGGACACAGAAATAAGTGTTTAATCACCCTGAAGTTGAATCAATATCATAGGAGTTACGATGAATAAGTTATCCCACTAATAACCGAAGTGATTCAAGTTTATCCTGTTTGGAGATTTGGCAATTTTTTGTTGATTCTAATAAAATCAGAATGAATCACGATACCAGAAGCTTGATTTTCAAACATAAATCAGTGGAGAATTACCTTGATGTTGAATTAATATCATACGAGTTATGATAAAGAAGTTGTCCCACTTTCAACGGAAGTGATTCTAGTTTACTCTGTTTGGAGATTTGACAATTTCTTATTGATTCTAATCAAACCAGAATGAATCACGATGTAAGAAGCTTCATTTGGACACACAAATCAGTGGTTAATCACCCTGAAGTTGAATCAATATCATAGGAGTTATGATGAAGAAGTTATCCCACTTTCAACCGAAGTGATTCCAGTTTACCCTGTTTGGAGATTTGGCAATTTGTTCTTGATTCTAATAAAACCAGAATGAATCACGATGTCAGAAGCTTGATTTTGACTCATAAATCAGTGGAGAATCACCCTGATGTTGAATCAATATCATACGAGTTATGATGAAGAAGTTATCCCACTTTCAACCGAAGTGATTCTAGTTTACTCTGTTTGGAGATTTGACAATTTCTTATTGATTCTAATCAAACCAGAATGAATCACGATGTAAGAAGATTCATTTGGACACAAAATCAGTGGCTAATCACCATGAAGTTGAATCAATATCATAGGAGTTATGATGAAGAAGTTATCCACTTTCAACCGAAGTGATTCCAGTTTACCATGTTTGGAGATTTGGCAATTTGTTCTTGATTCTAATAAAACCAGAATGAATCACGATGTCAGAAGATTGATTTTGACTCATAAATCAGTGGAGAATCACCCTGATGTTGAATCAATATCATACGAGTTATGATGAAGAAGTTATCCCACTTTCAACCGAAGTGATTCTAGTTTACTCTGTTTGGAGATTTGACAATTTCTTATTGATTCTAATCAAACCAGAATGAATCACGATGTAAGAAGATTCTATTGGACACACAAATCAGTGGTTAATCACCCTGAAGTTGAATCAATATCATAGGAGTTATGATGAAGAAGTTATCCCACTTTCAACCGAAGTGATTCCAGTTTACCTGTTTGGAGATTTGGCAATTTGTTCTTGATTCTAATAAAACCAGAATGAATCACGATGTCAGAAGCTTGATTTTGACTCATAAATCAGTGGAGAATCACCCTGATGTTGAATCAATATCATACGAGTTATGATGAAGAAGTTATCTAACTTTCAACCGAAGTGATTCTAGTTTACTCTGTTTGGAGATTTGACAATTTCTTATTGATTCTAATCAAACCAGAATGAATCACGATGTAAGAAGCTTCATTTGGACATACAAATCAGTGGTTAATCACCCTGAAGTTGAATCAATATCATAGAGTTATGATGAAGAAGTTATCACACTTTCAACTGAAGTGATTCTAGTTTACCTTGTTTGGAGATTTGATAATTTGTTCTTGATTCTAATAAAACCAGAATGAATCACGATCTCAGAAGCTTGATTGTGACTCATAAATAAGTGGAGAATCACCCTGATGTTTAATCAATTTCATACGAGTTATGATGAAGAAGTTATCCCACTTTCAACTGAAGTGATTCTAGTTTACTCTGTTTTGGAGATTTGACAATTTCTTATTGATTCTAATCAAACCAGAATGAATCACGATGTAAGAAGCTTCATTTGGACATACAAATCAGTGGTTAATCACCCTGAAGTTGAATCAATATCATAGGAGTTATGATGAAGAAGTTATCCCACTTTCAACGAAGTGATTCCAGTTTACCTGTTTGGAGATTTGGCAATTTGTTCTTGATTCTAATAAAACCAGAATGAATCACGATGTCAGAAGCTTGATTTTGACTCATAAATCAGTGGAGAATCACCCTGATGTTGAATCAATATCATACGAGTTATGATGAAGAAGTTATCCCACTTTCAACCGAAGTGATTCTAGTTTACTCTGTTTGGAGATTTGACAATTTCTTATTGATTCTAATCAAACCAGAATGAATCACGATGTAAGAAGCTTCATTTGGACACACAAATCAGTGGTTAATCACCCTGAAGTTGAATCAATATCATAGGAGTTATGATGAAGAAGTTATCCCACTTTCAACCGAAGTGATTCCAGTTTACCCTGTTTGGAGATTTGGCAATTTGTTCTTGATTCTAATAAAACCAGAATGAATCACGATGTCAGAAGCTTGATTTTGACTCATAAATCAGTGGAGAATCACCATGATGTTGAATCAATATCATACGAGTTATGATGAAGAAGTTATCCCACTTTCAACCGAAGTGATTCTAGTTTACTCTGTTTGGAGATTTGACAATTTCTTATTGATTCTAATCAAACCAGAATGAATCACAATGTAAGAAGATTCATTTGGACACACAAATCAGTGGTTAATCACCCTGAAGTTGAATCAATATCATAGGAGTTATGATGAAGAAGTTATCCCACTTTCAACCGAAGTGATTCCAGTTTACCCTGTTTGGAGATTTATCAATTTGTTCTTGATTCTAATAAAACCAGAATGAATCACGATATTAGAACTTGTTTTGACTCATAAATCAGTGGAGAATCACCCTGATGTTGAATCAATATCATACGAGTTATGATGAAGAAGTTATCCCACTTTCAACCGAAGTAATTCTAGTTTACTCTGTTTGGAAGATTTGATAATTTCTTATTGATTCTAATCAAACCAGAATGAATCACGATGTAAGAAGCTTCATTTGGACACAAATAAGTGGTTAATCACCCTGAAGTTGAATCAATATCATAGGAGTTATGATGAAGAAGTTATCCCACTTTCAACCGAAGTGATTCCAGTTTACCATGTTTGGAGATTTGGCAATTTGTTCTTGATTCTAATAAAACCAGAATGAATCATGATGTCAGAAGATTGATTTTGACTCATAAATCAGTGGAGAATCACCCTGATGTTGAATCAATATCATACGAGTTATGATGAAGAAGTTATCCCACTTTCAACCGAAGTGATTCTTGTTTACTCTGTTTGGAGATTTGACAATTTCTTATTGATTCTAATCAAATCAGAATGAATCACGATGTAAGAAGCTTCATTTGGACATAAAATCAGTGGTTAATCACACTGAAGTTGAATCAATATCATAGGAGTTATGATGAAGAAGTTATCACACTTTCAACGAAGTGATTTCCAGTTTACCCTGTTTGGATGATTTGGCGAATTTGTTCTTGGATTCTAATAAAACCAAATGAATCACGATGTCGAGCTGATTTTGACTCATAAATCATTGGAGAATCACCTATGTTGAATCTATCATACGATTTATGATGAGAAGTTATCCCACTTTCAACCGAAGTGATTCTCAGTTTACTCTGTTTGGAGATTTGACAATTTCTTATTGATTCTAATCAAACCAGAATGAATCACGATGTAAGAAAGCTTCATATATCAAATGTGTTAATCACCTAAATTGAGTCAATATCATAGAAGTTATGATGAAGAAGTTATCCACTTTCAACTGAAATGATTCCAGTTTACCTGTTTGGAGATTTGTAATTTGTTCTTGATTCTAATAAAACAGAATGAATCACGATGTCAGAAGCTTGATTTTTGACTCATAAATCAGTGGATAATCAGATCCTCATGTTCTGAATAACAGTTACATACCGAGTTATATAGAGTGAAGAAGTTATCCCAACTTTCAACCGAAGTGATTCTTGTTTACTTTGTTTGGAGATTTGACATTTTCTTATTCATTATAATCAGACCAGAATGAATCAAGATGTAAGAAGATTCATTTGGACACACAAATCAATGGTTAATCACCCTGAAGTTGAATCAAAATATATGAGTTATAATGAAGAATTTATCCCACTTTCAACCGAATTGATTCCAGTTTACCCTGTTTAGAGATTTATCAATTTGTTCTTGATTCTAATAAAAGCAGAATGAATCACGATATTAGAAATTTGGTTTTGACTCATAAATCAGTGGAGAATCACCCTGATATTGAATCAATATCATACGAGTTATGATGAAGAAGTTATCCCACTTTCAACCGAAGTGATTCTAGTTTACTCTGTTTGAAGATTTGATAATTTCTAATTGATTCTAATCAAAATAGAATGAATCTCGATGTAAGAATCTTCATTTGTACACATAAATAAGTGTTTAATTACCCTGAAGTTGAATCAATATCATAGGAGTTATGATGAAGAAGTTATCCCACTTTCAACCGAAGTGATTCCAGTTTATCCTGTTTGGAGATTTGGCAATTTTTTCTTGATTCTAATAAAACAAGAATGAATCATGATTTCTGAAGATTGATTTTGACTCATAAATCAGTGGAGAATCACCCTGATGTTGAATCAATATCATACGAGTTATGATGAAGAATTTATCCAGCTTTCAACAGAAGTGATTTTTGTTTACTTTGTTTGGAGATTTGATAATTTCTTATTGATTTTAATCAAATCAGAATGAATCACGATGTAAGAAGATTCATTTGACACACAAATTTGTGGTTAATAACCCTAAAGTTGAATCAATATCATTGGAGTTATGATGAAGAAGTTATCCCACTTTCAACCAAAGTGATTCCAGTTTATCTTGTTTGGAGATTTGGCAATTTGTTGTTGTTTCTAATAAAATCAGAATAAATCACGATGACAGAAGCTTGATTTTGACACATAAGTTAGTGGAGAATTACCTTGATGTTGAATTAATATCATACGAGTTATGATAAAGAAGTTATCCCACTTTTAACCGAAGTGATTCTATTTTACTCTATTTGAAGATTTGGGAATTGGTTTAGATTCTAATAAAACCAGAATGAATCACGATGTCAGAAGGTAGATTTTGACTTATAAATTAGTGGAGAATCACCCTGATGTTATATCAATATCATACGGGTTATGATGAAGAAGTTATCCAACTTTCAACCGAGGTGATTCTAGTTTACTCTGTTTAGAGATTTGACAATTTCTTATTGATTATAATCAAACCAGAATGAATCACGATGTAAGAAGCTTCATTTGGACATACAAGTCAGTGGTTAATCACCCTGAAATTGAATCAATATCATAGGAGTTATGATTAAGAAGTTATCCCACTTTCAACTAAAGTGATTCTAGTTTACCCTGTTTTGAGATTGGACAATTTGTTCTTGATTCTAATAAAACCAGAATGGATCACGATGTCAGAAGGTAGATTTTGACTCATAAATCAATGGAGAATCACCCCGATGTTATATCAATATCATACGGGTTATGATGAAGAAGTTATCCAACTTTCAACCGAAGTGATTCTAGTTTACTTTGTTTGGAGATTTGACAATTTCTTATTGATTCTAATCCAACCAGAATGAGTCACGATGTAAGAAGCTTCATTTGGACATACAAGTCAGTGGTTAATCACCCTGAAATTGAATCAATATCATAGGAGTTATGATTAAGAAGTTATCCCACTTTCAACTAAAGTGATTCTAGTTTACCCTGTTTTGAGATTGGACAATTTGTTCTTGATTCTAATAAAACAAGAATGAATCACAATGTCAGAAGGTAGATTTTGACTCATAAATCAATGGAGAATCACCCTGATGTTATATCAATATCATACGGGTTATGATGAAGAAGTTATCCAACTTTCAACCGAAGTGATTCTAGTTTACTCTGTTTAGAGATTTGATAATTTCTTATTGATTTTAATCCAACCAGAATGAAACACGATGTAAGAAGCTTCATTTGGACATAAAAGTCAGTGGTTAATCACACTGAAGTTGAATCAATATCATAGAAGTTATGATGAAAAAGTTATCACACTCTCAACAGAAGTGATTCCAGTTTACCTTGTTTGGAGATTTGATAATTTGTTCTTGATTATAATAAAACCAGAATGAATCACATCTCAGAAGCTTGATATAGACTCATAAATCAGTGGAGAACCACCCTGATTTTTAATCAATATCATAAGAGTTATGATGACGAAGTTATCCCACTTTCAACCGCAGTGATTCTAGTTTACTCTTTTTGGAGATTTGACAATTTCTTATTAACTCTAGCCCAACCAGAATGAATCACAATGTAAGTAGCTTCATTTGAACATACAAGTCAGTGGTTAATCACACTGAAGTTGAATCAATATCATAGAAGTTATGATGAAGAAGTTATCACACTTTCAACTAAAGTTATTTCAGTTTACCTTGTTTGGTGATTTGATAATTTGTTCTTGATTATAATAAAACCAGAATGAATCACGATCTCCGAAGCTTGATATGGACTCATAAATAAGTGAAGAATCACCATGATTTTGAATCAATATCATAAGAGTTATGATGACGAAGTTATCCCACTTTCAACCGAAGTGATTCTAGTTTACCCTGTTTAGAGATTTGACAATTTCTTATTGATTATAATCAAACCAGAATGAATCACGATGTAAGAAGCTTCATTTGGACATACAAATCAATGGTTAATCACCCTGAAATTGAATCAATATCATAGGAGTTATGATTAAGAAGTTATCCCACTTTCAACTAAAGTGATTCTAGTTTACCCTGTTTTGAGATTGGACAATTTGTTCTTGATTCTAATAAAACCACAATGAATCACGATGTCAGAAGGTAGATTTTGACTCATAAATCAATGGAGAATCACCCTGATGTTATATCAATATCATACGGGTTATGATGAAGAAGTTATCCAAATTTCAACCGAAGTGATTCTAGTTTGCTCTCTTTGGAGATTTGATAATTTCTTATTGATTCTAATCCAACCAGAATGAGTCACGATGTAAGAAGTTTTATTTGGACATACAAGTCAGTGGTTAATCACAATGAAGTTGAATCAATATCATAAAAGTTATGATGAAGAAGTTATCACACTTTCAACTGAAGTGATTCCAGTTTACCTTGTTTGGAGATTTGATAATTTGTTCTTGATTATAATAAAACCAGAATGAAGCGCAATCTCAGAAGCTTGATATGGACACATAAATCAGTGGAGAATCACCATGATTTTGAATCAATATCATAAGAGTTATGATGACGAAGTTATCCCACTTTCAACCGAAGTGATTTTTGTTTACTCTGTTTAGAGATTGGACAATTTCTTATTGATTCTAATCAAACCAGAATGAATCACGTTGCAAGAAGCTTCATTTGGACACGCAAGTCAGTGGTTAATTACCCTCAAATTGAATCAATATCATAAGATTTATGATGAAGAAGTTATCCCACTTTCAACTGAAGTGATTCTAGTTTACCCTGTTTGGAGATTGGATAATTTCTTCTTGATTCTAATAAAACCAGAATGAATCACGATGTCAGAAGATTGATTTTGACTCATAAATCAGTGGAGAATCACCCTGATGTTAAGTCAATATCATACGGGTTATGTAAAGATGTTATCCCACTTTCAACGCAGGTGATTCTAGTTTACTCTGTTTGAAGATTTGACAATTTCTTATTGATTCTATTCAAACCAGAATGAATCACGATGTAATAAGCTTCATTTGGAAAAAAAAATCAGTGGTTAATCACCCTGAAGTTGAATCAATATCATAGGAGTTATGATGAAGAAGTTATCCCACTTTAACCGAAGTGATTCCAGTTTACCGTGTTTGGAGATTTGGCAATTTGTTCTTGATTCTAATAAAACCAGAATGAATTACGATGACATAATTTTGATTCTGACTCATAAATTAGTGTAGAATTACCATGATGTTGAATCAATATCATACGAATTATGATGAAGAAGTTATCCAACTTTCAACCGAAGTGATTCTTGTTTACTCTTTTTGGAGATTTGACAATTTCTTATTGATTCTAATCAAACAAGAATGAATCACGATGTAAGAAGATTCATTTGGACACCCAAATTAGTGCTTAATCACCCTGAAGTTGAATCAATATCATAGAAGTTATGATGAAGAAGTTATCCCACTTTCAGCCGCAGTGATTCCAGTTTATCCTGTTTGGAGATTTGGCAATTTGTTGTTGTTTCTTATAAAATCATAATAAATCATGATGCCAGAAGCTTGATTTTGACTCATAAATCAGTGGAGAATCACCTGATGTTGAATCAATATCATACGAGTTATGATGAAGAAGTTATCCCACTTTCAACCGAAGTGATTCTAGTTTACTCTATTTGGAGATTTGACAATTTCTTATTAATTCTAATCCAACCAGAATGATTCAAGATGTAGGAATCATCACTTGGACTTACAAATTAGTGGTTAATCACCCTGAAGTTGAATCAATATCATAGAAGTTATGATGAAGAAGTTATCCCACTTTCAACTGAAGTTATTCCAGTTTACCTTGTTTGGAGAGTTGACAATTTTTTCTTGATTCTAATAAAACCAGAATGAATCAAGATATCAGAAGCTTGTTTTTGACTCATAAATCGGTGGAGAATCACCCTGATTTTGAATCAATATCATACGAATTATGATGAAGAAGTTATCCAACTTTCAACCGAAATGATTATAGTTTACTCTGTTTGGAGATTTGACAATTTCTTATTAATTCTAATCCAACCAGAATGATTCATGATGTAAGAATCTTCACTTGGACTTACAAGTTAGTGGTTAATCACCCTGAAGTTGAATCAATATCATAGAAGTTATGATGAAGAAGTTATCCCACTTTCAACAAAAGTGATTCCAGTTTACCTTGTTTGGAGATTTGATAATTTGTTCTTGATTATAATAAAACCAGAATGAATCACATCTCAGAAGCTTTATATGGACTCATAAATCAGTGGAGAATCACCCTGATTTTGAATCAATATCATAAGAGTTATGATGACGAAGTTATCCCAGTTTCAACCGAAGTGATTCTAGTTTACTCTGTTTAGAGATTTGATAATTTCTTATTGATTCTAATCCAACCATAATGAATCACAATGTAAGAAGCTTCATTTGGACATACAAGTCAGTGGTTAATCGCCCTGAAATTGAATCAATATCATAGGAGTTATGATTAAGAAGTTATCCCACTTTCAACTGAAGTGATTCCAGTTTACCCTGTTTGGAGATTGGGCAATTTGTTCTTTATTCTAATAAAACCAGAATGAATTACGATGTCAGAAGATTGATTTTGACTCATAAATCAGTGGATAATCACCCTGATGTTAAATCAATATCATACGGGTTATGTGAAGATGTTATACCACTTTCAACGGAAGTGATTCTAGTTTACTTTGTTTGGAGATTTGACAATTTCTTATTGATTCTATTCAAACCAGATCGAATCACGATGTAATAAGCTTCATTTGAAAACAAAAATCAGTGGTTAATCACCCTGAAGTTAAATTAATATCATAAGAGTTATGATGAAGAAGTTATCCAACTTTCAACCGAAGTGATTCCAGTTTACCTTGTTTGGAGATTTGGCAATTTGTTCTTGATTCTATTAAAACCAGAATGAATTACGATGTCAGAAGCTTGATTCTGACTCATAAATAAGTGTAGAATTACCATGATGTTGAATCAGTGTAGAATTACCCTTATGTTGAATCAATATCATACGAGTTATGATGAAGAAATTATCCAACTTTCAACCGAAGTGATTCATGTTTGCTCTTTTTGGAGATCTGGCAATTTGTTCTTGATTCTAATAAAACCAGAATAAATCATCACGTCAGAAGCTTGATTTAGACTCATAAATCATTGGAGAATCACCCTGATGTTGAATCAATATCATACGAGTTATGATGAAGAAGTTATCCCACTTTCAACCGCAGTGATTCTAGTTTACTCTGTTTAAAGATTTGACAATTTCTTATTGACTCTAATCATACCTAAATGAATCACTATGTAAGAAGCTTCATTTTGACACAAAAATCAGTGGTTAATCACCCTGAAGTTAAATCAATATCATAGGAGTTATGATGAAGAAGTTTTTTCCACTTTCAGCCGAAGTGATTCCAGTTTACCCTGTTTGGAGATTTGGCAATTTGTTCTTGATTCTAATAAAACCAGAATGAATCATGTTGTCAGAAGCTTGATTTTGACTCATAAATCAGTGGAGAATCACCCTGATGTTGAATCAATATCATACGAGTTATGATGAAGAAGGATCTAACTTTCAATCGAAGAGATTCTTGTTTACTCTATTTGGAGATTTGACAATTTCTTATTGATTCTAAGCAAACCAGAATGAATAACGATGTAGGAGATTCATTTGAATACACTAACCAGTGGTTAATCACCCTGAAGTTGAATCAATATCATGGGAGTTATGATGAAGAAGTCATCCCACTTTCAGTCGAAGTGATTCCAGTTTACCATGATTGGAGATTTAATAATTTGTTCTTGATTCTAATAAAACAACGATGTGTGAAGCTTGATTTTGACTCATAAATAAGTGGAGAATCACCCTGATGTTGAATCAATATCATACGAGTTATGATGAAGAAGTTATCCCACTTTCAACCGAAGTGATTCTACTTTACTCTGTATGGAGATTTGATAATTTCTTATTGATTTTAACCAAACCAGAATGAATCACGATGTAAGAAGCTTCACTTGGACACAAAAATCAGTGGTTAATCACCCTGAAGTTGAATCAATATCATAGGAGTTATGATGAAGAAGTCATCTCACTTTCAATCGAAGTGATTCTAGTTTACCATGTTTAGAGATTTGGTAAGTTGTTCTTGATTCTAATAAAATAACGATGTTAGAAGCTTGATTTTGACTCATAAATCAGTGGAGAATCACCCTGATGTTGAATCATATCCTAAGAGTTATGATGAAGAAGTTATCCAACTTTCAACCAAAGTGATTCTTGTTTACTCTGTATGGAGATTTGATAATTTCTTATTGATTCTAATCAAACCAGAATGAATCACGATGTAAGAAGTTTTATTTGGTAACAAAAATCAGGTTAATCACCGTGAAGTTAAATCAATATCATAGGAGTCATGATGAACAAGTTATCTCACTTTCAACCGAAGTGATCCCAGTTTACCCTGTTTGGATATTTGACAATTTGTTCTTGATTCTAATAAAACTAGAATGAATCACGATGTCAGAAGCTTGATTTTGCCTCATAAATCAGTGGAGAATCTCCCTCATGATTAATCAATATCATACGAGTTATGTGAAGATAATATACCACTTTCAACCGAAGTGATTCTAGTTCACTCTGTTTGGAGATTTGATAATTTATTATTGTTCCTAAACATACCTGAATGAATCATTATGTAAGAAGCTTCATTTGGACACAAAAATAAGTGGTTAATCACCCTGAAGTTAAATCAATATCATAGGAGTTATGATGAACAAGTTATCTCACTTTCAACCGAAGTGATTCCAGTTTATCCTCTTTGGAGATTTGACAATTTTTTCTTGATTCAAATAAAACCAGAATGAATCATGATGTTAGAATCTTGATTTTGACTCATAAGAATCACCCAGATGTTGAATCAATATCATACGAGTTATTATGAAGAAGTTATCCAACTTTCAACCGAAGTGATTCTTGTTTACTCTGTTTGGAGATTTGACAATTTCTTATTGATTCTAATCAAACCAGAATGATTCACGATGTAAGAAGATTCATTAGAACACAAAAATCAGTGGTTAATCACCCTGAAATTAAATCAATATCATAGGAGGTATGATAAAGAAGTTATCCCACTTTCAACCGAAGTGATTCCGGTTTATCATGTTTGGAGATTTGACAATTTGTTCTTGATTCTAATAAAACCAGAATGAATCATGATGTCAAAATCTTGATTTTGACACATAAATCAGTGGAGAATCACCCTGATGTTGAGTCAATATCATACGAGTTATGATGAAGAAGTTATCCCACTTTCAACTGAACTGATTCTAGTTTACTCTTTTTGAAGATTTGACAATTTCTTATTGATTCTAATTAAACCAGAATGAATCACGCTGTAAGAAGATTTATTTGGACACAAAAATAAGTGGTAATCACCCTGAAGTTAAATCAATATCATAGGAGTTATGATGAAGAAGTTATCTCACTTTCAACCGAAGTGATTCCAGTTTACCCTTTTTGGAGATTTGACAATTTGTTCTTGATTCTAATAAAACCAGAATGAATCATGATGTTAGAATCTTGATTTTGACTTATAAATCAGTGGAGAATCACCCTGATGTTGAATCAATATCATACGAGTTATGATGAAAATTATCCAACTTTCAACCGAAATGATTTTTGTTTACTTTGTTTGGAGATTTGACAATTTCTTATTGATTCTAATAAAACCAGAAAGAATCACGATGTAAGAAGCTTTATTTGGACACAAAAATCAGTGGTTACCCACCCTAACGATAACAAATACGGCTCATCCCAAAAGTAACTTCAATCTCTCACTAGCCACCACTTTCCCTCTCTTCAGGTATGTTTTTTTTTCGGTTTTAGTTTTTAGTTTAGGTGGTTAGTTTAGGTGGTAATTAGATTAGGTTTGGAAATGGTTTAGCACATGATTAGATTATTTATATTAGATAATTAGTATTTAATTACTTTTAAAATTATTTTGGAATTAATTTATATTAGATAATTAGCACATGATTATGTTTCTAATCATAATTAGATTATTTATATTAGATAATTTATATGGTTTGGAAATGGTTTAGCACATGATTAGATTATTTATATTAGATAATTAGCACATGATTATGTTTCTAATCATAATTTTTATTTGTATATGTAGATATGGCCGGGAGAAAGAGATTAAGAAATCACGTAGCGAGACGAAGCCAAACTGTTTCTTACGGCGAAACATTTCTCGGTTCGTCGTCGTCGGATCCATCAGCTACTAGCTCTGGCACAGCCCGAGAGTTTGTCATCCATGAGACCGCGGCCCAAGGCACTCAACCATCTTATGTGCCTCCTCCTCCGTTTGTGCCACCGCAGCAGCCTCTTGATCAGTTTGACGTCGTGCCTCCCTACTATCCGCAGCAGGATGGTCTTCAGCAGTATCATGATCATCATCTGCATCAGCTTCATGATCATCACCAGAAGCAGCATCATGATCATCATCATCAGCAGCAGCAGCAGCAACAACATCAGCAGCAACATCCTCCAGTCCATGAAGCTGCTCCGCCTCCTCCTCTGGGTGTCCATCCGGATTTGCTTGTGCCACCGGATGCTCCCTACGCTAGATACACAGTGGAAGATCTTCTCCAAATGCCGGGCCGAGAAGGTTTACCTATCATCGATCCAGATCGACCACCAAACACGCTCTGGTAATTTTAATTATGATTTTTTTTCCATATATATGAAATTTTAATTATATATATTTTCATCTAACATTAATCATGAATTTTCAATTTTTTTATATAGGTTTCCAACAGATAATCGCTTGGGACGGAGCGTCGCAAACATCATAAGGTCGAACTTCCGGGAGCCTCATCCGAACTGGTCCCTTACACCGGACCACGTTCGGAGGACTTGGTTCAAATGCTTTGCAGTAAGTTATTTTCTTTCTTACTTAAATTAATTTATTTCACTTTTT
The DNA here is from genome assembly GCA_905132885.1 of Moricandia moricandioides. Lineage (NCBI taxonomy): Eukaryota > Viridiplantae > Streptophyta > Magnoliopsida > Brassicales > Brassicaceae > Moricandia > Moricandia moricandioides. The sequence goes on from CAJHQQ010000174.1 coordinate 272,399, forward strand.
AATTTCATTTAAATATTTAATTATTTCATTTAATTATTTTAATTATTTTTCGCAGCAAAAATGGAACTGGTCTATTGCGGTCAACGAGACCGTGAAGGAAGGGTTTTACGAGAAGGCGCAAGAATGCCTTAAGAATATTGTTGGCGATTGGAAGGATAAGTGGAGGTTTGATCCCGAGGTCAGCAAATGTAAACCGACCTACATCAGCGATTACGTTTGGAATGGCTTGACGGCTTATTGGAGTATGCCGAAGTCAGTTAAAACTTCGGCCCGTTGCTCCAACAACCGAATGGCGCGTGATGCTGAGGGTAATTTGGTCGTTGTGCCCCACATTTCTGGACAGACTTCTCATGCAGGAAAATCTCTACAAATTGTAAGTACTAGCTAAAATTTTAAATATTTTTTTTAAAAATTTTTAATTTGTTTTTAGCTTTTTAATAATTATATTGTTTATTGATATATTAATTAATTAGGTTAATATATTTAATTATGTTGTTATGTAGGCTGCGGTGAAAGGAGCACCACCGTCTCTTGCCCGACTTTACAAGTTGACCCATCAGCGTTCTGACGGGACGTTTGTAGATCCCCGAGCAGAGAAGATCTACAACGATGTTGAGGAGCAGATTCAGGAGGTCCAGACCCAGTTGACGGTGGAACAAGGGGAACCCGTTCAGTTATCCATTGTTGAACAAGACAAATTTTTTGAGAAGGTAATTAATTATTATACGATTTTATAGTTAATTATGTATATACTAATTCATTTAATTAATTTAAATTATTTTAAATGAAGGTTATCCCGAAGAAGAGGGGACGGATGATCGGGATCGGTACGGTGAACGATGTCCCGAGGGCTAGAGCTGAATATGCTACAAGACAGCAAGAAGAATCTCAGCAGCTCCGAACCGATTTGACAACCGCCAACCAAGTCATTTCGACCCTCCGGACGGACAACGAGGCCAACAGGAACCACATCAGGGCCATGGCGGAGATGTTTGATGTTATAGCGGAAACAAACCCAGCCCTTGCGGTAATGTGGAGACCTCGACGTTCAACGATCTATCCCGACCTAACTCCAGAAGAACGAGCAAATGCAGAGCGAGGTGCCGATGAACATACGTCCCAGTTTTTCGCAGACATTAATCTTAATAATTAATTAATTAGTTTTCTTATGTAATTTGAATATATATTTTTATTATGTTTTGGATATATTAAGTTAAGTTTATATATTTTCGAAACTGAAGGATTTAAATTAAATATTAAATTTCGTAAATTAAAAATTTTAAATTTGTGAATTTTAAAATGTGAAATTTTATTTTACTTCTAGAGGTGAAGTGGTCGTACTAAATAAATCAACCCGAAGTTATCTAGTCGTACATTTTACGACCAAGTTGTGTCTATGGTTCAAGAGTAGAGGTTATGTGGTCGTACCCTTTACCTCCATTTAAATACTGTTTTACCTTGGATTTTACTTCCACTTTACGACCACCATTTACGACCAATTTACGTCTAATTTAGTGGACGTAACTTTACGTCAAATCAACCTCTAGTGTACGACTACGTGTTTCACATCCGTGTTACGACCAAAATATTTAGTCGTAATATTTAAGTCCACGTTACGACCAAAAGTGAATTACGACGGGCTAATAACGACTAAACGCTTTTCGTTGTTATGTGGTCGTAAAAGCCCATTTACGACCAGATAACCTCTAAATGTGTGGTCTTTATGCCCACGTTTTCTTGTAGTGACCCTAAACCCCAAGCCGTAAACCCTAAAACCTAAACCTTATATCCTTCAATTCTGAAAATTCAGGTGAATTTGTGTGGGACCAACATGATTTGTTGGATGTTACACTTTATTAAAGTGTGTGGATCATAATCAAAAACAGGATGACAAAACGAATAAAGACCCGTGCACAACTTTTTAGGCCCAAAACGTTCCACAGCCAGTTTGAGGCTCAAAATGGTTGAATTTGGTTCTGAAAAATGCCCAGGCCTTATCACTGGCGTTGATGGTTTGGTGGCTTTTCCCTAAACCATAATCCCTTAACCCTAAACCCCTTACCCTAAACCCCAAACCCTAAACCCTATGATCTTTAATTCATAAAATTTGGGTGAATTTGCATGGGACCCGAATAATTTGTTGGCATTTCTACATTATGAAACTGTGTGGATATTTAGCGAAAAGTCAAAGACAAACCGCATTATGACCGGTTCGCAACTTTTTATAGGCCCAATCGTTCCACAACAAGTTTGAGGCTCAAAATGGTGGAAATCGGCTCTGAAAAATAGGAAGCTTTATCACTGCCATTGATGGTTTTGTGGCATTTCCTTAAACCCTAAATACTTAGCCCCAAAACCCTAAACCATCAACCATATATCCCCCAATTCAGAAAAGTACAGTGAATTTGCGTGGGACCCACATGATTTGTCGGAAACACAAAGACAAAACGCATAAAGACGGGTTCACAATTTTGAAGGACCAAAACGTTCCATAGCCAGTTAGAGGCTCAAAAAGGTTGAATTCAGGTACAAAAAAAGGCCATGCCTGATCACTGCCATTGATGATTTTCCTGTGTTTCCCTAAACTCCAAACCTTAAACCTTAATCTTTAAACCCTTATCCTTTGTCCCTAAAACCTTAACCCTAAACACTAAACCCTAAACCCTATATACTATATTTTGGAAAATTCAGGTGATTTTGCATGGGACCCGTATGATCTGTTGGCATTTCTACCTTATTAAAGTGCGTGGATATTGATCGAAAACAAGATAAAATGCAAAATGACCTATTGGCAACTTTTTAAGACCCAAAACATTCCATAACTAATTTGAGGCTCAGTAAGGTCAATTCGGGTCCGGAAAATGGCCAGGCCTTATCACTGCCATTAATGGTTTTGTTGTGTTTCCCTAACCCTATAACCTAAACCCTAACCCCAAACCTTAAACCCTAAACCTTATATCCTTCAATTAGGAAAATTTTGGTGAATTTTTGTGGGACCAGCATGATTTGTTGGCAGTTACACTTTATGAAAGTGCATAGATATTAATCGAAATGGGATGTCAAAACGCATACAGACCGGTGCACAACTTTATAAGGCCCAAAACGTTCAACAACTAATTTGAGGCTCAAAACAGTTGAATTCGGTTTTCAAAAATGGCCAGGACTTATCACTGCCATTGATGGTTTGGTGGTGTTTCCCTAAACCCTAATCCTTAAACCCTAAACCCTAAACCCCATACCCTATACCGTAAACTCTATATAAGACGGGTACACAATGATTTAAGGCCTAAAACGTTTCAGAGCCTGTTTGAGGCTCAAAAAGGTTGAATTCGGGTACGGAAAATGGCATGGCCTTATCACTGCCATTAATTTCTTGGGTTTCCCTAAACCATAAACCCCAAGCCCTAAACCTTAATCCCTAAACCCTAAATACTTAACCCTAAGTGCTAAAGCCTAAACCCTATATCTTTTATTTCAGAAAATTCAGGTGAATTTGCATGGGTATTCATCGAAAACAAGACAATATGCAAAATGACCGGTTCACAACTTTTTTTAGACCTTAAACATTCCACAACAAGTTTGAGGCCCAATACGATTGAATTCGGGTCCGGAAAATGGCCAGGCTTTATCAGTGCCATTGTTTTGTGGTGTTTTCCTTTACCCTACAACCTAAACCCTAACCCCCAAAACTTAAACCCTAAACCCAAAACCATATCTCCTTCAATTAAGAAAATTGAGGTGAATTTGTGTGGGACCAGCATGATTTATTGGCTGTTACACTTTATGAAAGTGTGTGGATATTAATTGAAGCAAGATGAAAAAAACGAATAAAGACCGGTGCACAAGTTTTTAAGGCCCAAACGTTCCACATCTAGTTTGAGGTTCAAAACGGTTGAATTCGGTTCTGAAAAATGGTCACGCCTTATCACTGGCATTGATGGTTTGGTGAATTTTTCCTAAGCCCTAATCCCTAAACCTTAAACCCCATACCCTAAACCACATACCCTTAACCCCAAACCCTAAACCTTATAACCTCTAATTCATAAAATTTGGGTGAATTTGCATGAGTCCCGCATAATTTCTTGGCATTTTACTTTATGAAAATGTGTGGATAGTTAGCAAAAAGACAACGAAAAAACGCATAATGACCGGTTCGCATAATGACCGGTTCGCAACTTTTTATAGGCCCAAATCGTTCCAAAACTAGTTTGAGGCTCAAAATGGTTGAATTTGGGTCTGAAAAATGGGATGCCTTATCACTGCCATTGATGGTTTCTTGCCATTTCCTTAAACCCTAAACCCTTAACCCCAAAACCCTAATCCCTCATACATATGTCCCTTATTTCAGAAAATTGCGGTGAATTTGTGTGGGACCCGCATGATTTGTTGGCAGTTCCATTTTATGAAAGTGCGTGGATATTTATTGGAAACACGACGACAAAATGCATAAAGACGGGTTCACAATTTTTAAGGACCAAAATGTTCCATACCCAGTAAGAGGCTCAAAAAGGTTGAATTCGGGTACAAAAAATGGCCAGGCCTTATCACTGCCATTGATGGTTTTATTGTGTTTCCCTAAACCCAAAACAATAAACTCCAAACCCTAAACCTTAATCAATAAACCCTTATACTTTATCCCTAAACCCTTAACCCTAAACACTAAACCCTAAACCCTATATCCTTTATTTAAGAAAATTCAGGAAAATTTGCATGGGACCCGCATGATCGATTGGCATTTCTACTTTATGAAAGTGCGTGGATATTGATCGAAAACAAGACAAAATGCAAAATGACCTGTTCACAACTTTTTTAACACCCAAAATATTCCACAACTTGCATTGATAGTTTTGTGGCTTTTCCCTAAACGCTAATCCCTAATCCCTAAACCCCATACCCTAAACCCTATGACCTTTAATTCTTAAGATTTGGGTAAATTTGCATGGGACCCGCATAATTTGTTGGCATTTCTACTTTATGAAAGTGTGTGGATATTTAGCAAAAAGACAACGACAAAACGCATAATGACCAGTTCACAACTTTTTAAAGGCCCAAATCGTTCCAAAACTAGTTTGAGGCTCAAAATGGTTGAATTCGGGTCTGAAAAATGGGATGCCTTACCACTGCCATTGATGGTTTTGTCGCATTTCCTTAAGCCATTAACCCCAAAACCCTTATCCCTCACCCATATGTCCCCCATTTCAGAAAATTATGGTGAATTTGCGTGAGACCCGCATGATTGGTTGGCTGTTCCACTTTGTTAAAGTGTGTGGATATTTATCGGAAACACGACGACAAAACGTATAAAGACGGGTTCACAATTTTGAAGGACCAAAATGTTCCATATCCAGTTAGAGGCTCAAAAAGGTTGAATTCGGGTACAAAAAATGGCCAGGCTTTATCACTGCTATTGATGGTTTTCTTGTGGTTCCCTAAACCCTAAACCTTAAACCCCAAACCCTAAACCTTAATCCTTAAACCCTTATCTTTTATCCATAAACCCGTAACCCTAAACCCTATATCCTTTATTTTAGAAAATTCATGTGAATTTGCATGGGACCCGCATGATTTGTTGGCATTTCTACCTTATTAAAGTGCGTGGATATTGATCGAAAACAAGACAAAAAGAAAAATGACCTATTTGCAAATGGACATGCCTTATCAGTGCCAGAAAATGGACATGCCTTATCAGTGCCACTGATGGTTTTGTTGTGTTTCCCCTTACCCTAAACCCTAAACCCCAAAGCTTAAACCCTAACCTTATATCCTTCAATTCGGAAATTTTGGTGAATTTTTGTCGGACCAGCATGATTTGTTGGCAGTTACACTTTATGAAAGTGCATGGATATTAATCAAAAACAGGACATTAAAACGCATAAAGACTGGTGCACAACTTTATAAGGCCCGATACGTTCCACAGCTAATTTTGCATGGGACCCGTATCACTGCCATTGATGGTTTTCTTGTGTTTCCCTAAACCCTAAACCATAAACCCCAAACCTTAAACCTTAATCTTTAAACCCTTATCCTTTATCCCTAAACCCTTAACCCTAAAAACTAAACCCTAAACCCTACATACTATATTTTGGAAAATTCAGCTGATTTTGCATGGGACCCGTATGATCTGTTGGCATTTCTACCTTATTAAAGTGCGTGGATATTGATCGAAAACAAGATAAAATGCAAAATGACCTATTCGCAACTTTTTAAGACCCAAAACATTCCACAACTAATTTGAGGCTCAGTAAGGTCAATTCGGGTCCGGAAAATGGCCAGGCCTTTTCACTGCCATTAATGGTTTTGTGGCGTTTCCCTAACCCTATAACCTAAACCCTAACCCCAAACCTTAAACCCTAAACCCTAAACCCTAAACCTTATATCTTTCAATTTGGAAAATTTTGGTGAATTTTTGTGGGACCAGCATGATTTGTTGGCAGTTACACTTTATGAAAGTGCATAGATATTAATCGAAAACCGGACGTCAAAACGCATACAGACCGGTGCACAACTTTTTAAGGCCCAAAACGTTCAACAACTAGTTTGAGGCTCAAAACAGTTGAATTCGGTTCTCAAAAATGGCCAGGACTTATCACTGCCATTGATGGTTTGGTGGTGTTTCCCTAAACCCTAATCCCTAAACCTTAAACCCTAAACCCCATACCCTATAACGTAAACCCTATATAAGACGGGTTCACAATGACTTAAGGCCTAAAACGTTCCAGAGCCTGTTTGAGGCTCAAAAAGGTTGAATTCAGGTACGGAAAATGGCAAGGCCTTATCACTGCCATTGATTTCTTGGGTTTCCCTAAACCATAAACCCCAAGCCCTAAACCTTAATCCCTAAACCCTAAATACTAAACCCTAAGCGCTAAACCCTAAACCCTATATCTTTTATTTCGGAAAATTTGGGTGAATTTGCATGGGTATTGATCGAAAACAAGACAATATGCAAAATGACCGGTTCGCAAATTTTTTTAGACCCAAAACATTCCACAGCAAGTTTGAGGCCCAATAAGTTTGGATTCGGGTCCGGAAAATGGCCAGGCCTTATCAGTTCCATTGATGGTTTTGTGGTGTTTTCCTTAACCCTACAACCTAAACTCTAACCCCCAAAACTTAAACCCTAAACCCAAAACCTTATCTCCTTCAATTAAGAAAATTCTGGTGAATTTGTGTGGGACCAGCATGATTTGTTGGCTGTTACACTTCATGAAAGTGTGTGGATATTAATTGAAAACAAGACGAAAAAAAAGAATAAAGACCGGTGCACAACTTTTTTAAGGCCCAAACGATCCTCAGCCAGTTTGAGGTTCAAAACGGTTGAATTCGGTTCTGAAAAGTGGTCAGGCCTTATTACTGGCATTGATGGTTTGGTGGATTTTTCCTAAGCCCTAATCCCTAAACCTTGAACCCCATACCCTAAACCTCATACCCTTAACCTCAAACCCTAAACCCTATAACCTCTAATTCATAAAATTTGGGTGAATTTGCATGAGTCCCGCATAATTTGTTGGCATTTTTACTTTATGAAAATGTGTGGATATTTAGCAAAAAGACAACAACAAAACGCATAATGACCGGTTCGCAACTTTTTATAGGCCCAAATCGTTCCAAAATTAGTTTGAGGCTCAAAATGGTTGAATTTGGGCCCGAAAAATGGGATGCCTTATCACTGCCATTGATGGTTTTTTCCCATTTCCTTAAATCCTAAACCCTTAACCCCAAAACCCTAATCCCTCAACCATATGTCCCTTATTTCAGAAAATTGCGGTGAATTTGCGTGGGACCCGCATGATTTGTTGGCAGTTCCACTTTATGAAAGTGAGTGGATATTTATTTGAAACACGACGAAAAAATGCATAAAGACGGGTTCACAATTTTTAAGGACCAAAATGTTCCATACCCAGTAAGAGGCTCAAAAAGGTTGAATTCGGGTACAAAAAATGGCCAGGCCTTATCACTGCCATTGATGGTTTTATTGTGTTTCCCTAACCCAAAACAATAAACTCCAAACCCTAAACCTTAATCCATAAACCCTTATACTTTATCCCTAAACCCTTAATCCTAAACACTAAACCCTAAACCCTAAACCCTATATCCTTTACTTCGGAAAATTCAGGAAAATTTGCATGGGACCCGCATGATCGATTGGCATTTCTACTTTATGAAAGTGCGTGGATATTGATCGAAAACAAGACAAAATGCAAAATGACCTGTTCACAACTTTTTTAAGACCCAAAATATTCCACAACTAGTTTGAGGTTGAATAAGAACAATTCTGGTTCGGAAAATGGCCAGGCCTTATCACTTGCATTGATAGTTTTGTGGCTTTTCCCTAAAGCTAATACCTAAACCCTAAACCCCATACCCTAAATCCCAAACCCATACCCTAAATCCCAAACCCTAAACCCTATGACCTTTAATTCATAAAATTTGGGTAAATTTGCATGGGACCCGCATAATTTGTTGGCATTTCTACTTTATGAAAGTGTGTGTATATTTAGCGAAAAGACAACGACAAAACGCATAATGACCGATTCGCAACTTTTTAAAGGCCCAAATCGTTCCAAAACTATTTTGAGGCTCAAAATTGTTGAATTCGGTCTGAAAAATGGGATGCCTTATCATTGCCATTGATGGTTTTGAGGCATTTCCTTAACCCATTAACCCCAAAACCCTAAACCCTCAACCATATGTCCCCCATTTCAGAAAATTACGGTGAATTTGCGTGGGACCCACATGATTTGTTGGCTGTTCCACTTTGTTAAAGTGTGTGGATATTTATCGGAAACACGACGACAAAACGTATAAAGACGGGTTCACAATTTTGAAGGACCAAAATGTTCCATATCCAGTTAGAGGCTCAAAAAGGTTGAATTCGGGTACAAAAATTGGCCAGGCTTTATCACTGCTATTGATGGTTTTCTTGTGTTTCCCTAAACCCTAAACCTTAAACCCCAAACCCTAAACCTTAATCCTTAAACCCTTATCTTTTATTCATAAATCCTTAACCCTAAATCCTAATCCATAAACCCTATATCCTTTATTTTAGAAAATTCATGTTTATTTGCATGGGACCCGCATGATTTGTTGGCATTTCTACCTTATTAAAGTGTGTGGATATTGATCGAAAACAAGACAAAAAGAAAAATGACCTATTTGCAACTTTTTTTAGACCCAAAACATTCCACAACTAGTTTGAGGATGAATAAGGTCAATTCGAGTCCAAAAAATGGCCAGGCCTTATCAATGCCATTGATGGTTTTGTTGCGTTTCCCTTAACCCTAAACCCTAAACCCCAAAGTTTAAACCCTAAACCTTATATCCTTCAGTTCGGAAAATTTGGGTGAATTTGTGTGGGACCAGCATGATTTGTTGGCAGTTATACTTTATGAAGGTGCATGCATATTAATCGAAAACAGGACGTTAAAACGCATAAAGACGGTGCACAACTTTATAAGGCCCGATACGTTCCACAGCTAGTTTGAGGCTCAAAACGGTTGAATTCGGTTCTGAAAAATGGCCAGGACTCACCACTGCCATTGATGGATTGGTGCTGTTTCCCTAAACCCAAATCCCTAAACCCTAAACCCCATACCCTAAACCATAAACCCTATATAAGACGGGTTCACAACTTTTTAAAGGCCCAAATCGTTCCAAAACTAGTTTGAGGCTCAAAATGGTTGAATTCGGGTCTGAAAAATGGTATGCCTTACCACTGCCATTGATGGTTTTGTGGCATTTCCTTAACCCATTCACACCAAAACCCTAAACCCTCAACCATATGTCCCCCATTTCAGAAAATTACGGTGAATTTGCGTGGGACCCGCATGATTTGTTGGCTGTTCCACTTTGTTAAAGTGTGTGGATATTTATCGGAAACACGGCAACAAAACGTATAAAGACGGGTTCATAATTTTGAAGGACCAAAATGTTCCATATCCAGTTAGAGGCTCAAAAAGGTTGAATTCGGGTACAAAAAATGGCCAGGCCTTATCACTGCTATTGATGGTTTTCTTGTGTTTCCCTAAACCCTAAACCTTAAACCCCAAACCCTAAACCTTAATCCTTAAACCCTTATCTTTTATTCATAAACCCTAAAACCTAAATCCTAATCCCTAAGCCCTATGTCCTTTATTTTAGAAAATTCATGTTTATTTGCATGGGACCCGCATGATTTGTTGGCATTTCTACCTTATTAAAGTGCGTGGATATTGATAGAAAACAAGACAAAAAGAAAAATGACCTATTTGCAACTTTTTTTAGACCCAAAACATTCCACAACTAGTTTGAGGATCAATAAGGTCAATTCGAGTCCAAAAAATGGCCAGGCCTTATCAATGCCATTGATGGTTTTGTTGGGTTTCCCTTAACCCTAAACCCTAAACCCCAAAGCTTAAACCCTAAACCTTATATCCTTCAATTCGGAAAATTTGGGTGAATTTGTGTGGGACCAGCATGATTTGTTGGCAGTTACACTTTATGAAAGTGCATGGATATTAATCGAAAACAAGACGTTAACACGCATAAAGACCGGTGCACAACTTTATAAGGCCCGATACGTTCCACAGCTAATTTGAGGCTCTAAATGGTTGAATTCGGTTCTGAAAAATGGCCATGACTTACCACTGCCATTGATGGATTGGTGGTGTTTCCCTAAACCCAAATCCCTAAACCCTAAACCCCATACCCTTAACTATAAACCCTATATAAGACGGGTTCACAACTTCTTAAGGCCTAAAACATTTCAGAGCCAGTTTGAGGCTCAAAAAGGTTGAATTCGGGTACGGAAAAAGAAAAGGCCTTATCACTGACATTGATGGTTTTCTTGTGTTTCCCTAAACCATAAACCATAAACCCTAAACCTGAAACCCTAAACCTTAATCCCTAAACCCTAAACATTAAACCATAAACCCCAAACCTATATCCTTTATTTTTGAAAATTCGGGTGAATTTGCATGGGTATTGATCAAAAACAAGACAAAATGCAAAATGACTCGTGCACATCTTTTTTTAAACCCAAAACATTCCACAACCAGTTTGAGGCTCAATACGGTTGAATTTGGGTCCGAAAAATGGGATGCCTTATCACTGCCATTGATGGTTTCGTGCCATTTCCTTAAACCCTAAACCCTTAACCCCAATTATGTCCCTTATTTCAGAAAAATGCAGTGAATTTTCGTGGGACCCGCATGATTTCTTGGCAGTTCCACTTTATGAAAGTGCGTGGATATTTATTGGAAACACGACGACAAAATGCATAAAGACGGGTTCACAATTTTTAAGGACCAAAATGTTCCATACCCAGTAAGAGGCTCAAAAAGGTTGAATTCGGGTACAAAAAATGGCCAGGCCTTATCACTGTCATTGATGGTTTTATTGTGTTTCCCTAAACCCTAAACCTTAATACATAAACCCTTATACTTTATCCCTAAACCCTTAACCCTAAACACTAAACCCTAAACACTATATCCTTTACTTAAGAAAATTCAGGAAAATTTGCATGGGACCCGCATGATCGATTGGCATTTCTACTTTAAGAAAGTGCGTGGATATTGATCGAAAACAAGACAAAATGCAAAATGACCTGTTCACAACTTTTTTAAGACCCAAAATATTCCAAAACTAGTTTGAGGCTCAATAAGGACAATTCAAGTCCGGAAAATGGCCAGGCCTTATCACTTGAACTGATGGTTTTGTGGCTTTTCCCTAAACGCTAATCCCTAAACCCTAAACACCATACCCTAAACCCTATGACCTTTAATTCATAAAATTTGGGTAAATTTGCATGGGACCCGCATAATTTGTTGGCATTTCTACTTTATGAAAGTGTGTGGATATTTAGCAAAAAGACAACGACAAAACGCATAATGACCGGTTCACAACTTTTTAAAGGCCCAAATCGTTCCAAAACTAGTTTGAGGCTCAAAATGGTTGAATTCGGGTCTGAAAAATGGGATGCCTTACCACTGCCATTGATGGTTTTGTGGCATTTCCTTAACCCATTAACCCCAAAACCCTAATCCATCAACCATATGTCCCCCCTTTCAGAAAATTACGGTGAATTTGCGTGGGACCCACATGATTTGTTGGCTGTTCCACTTTGTTAAAGTGTGTGGATATTTATCGAAAACACGACCACAAAACGTATAAAGATGGGTTCACAATTTTGAAGGACCAAAATGTTCCATATCCAGTTAGAGGCTCAGAAAGGTTGAATTTGGGTACAAAAATTGGCCAGGCCTTATCACTGCTATTGATGGTTTTCTTGTGTTTCCCTAAACCCTAAACCTTAAACCCCAAACCCTAAACCTTAATCCTTAAACCCTTATCTTTTATTCATAAACCCTTAACCCTAAATCCTAATCCCTAAACCCTATATCCTTTATTTTAGAAAATTCATGTTTATTTGCATGGGACACGCATGATTTGTTGGCATTTCTACCTTATTAAAGTGCGTGGATATTGATCGAAAACAAGAAAAAAACAAAAATGACCTATTTGTAACTTTTTTTAGGCCCAAAACATTCCACAACTAGTTTGAGGATGAATAAGGTCAATTCGAGTCCAAAAAATGGCCAGGCCTTATCAATGCCATTGACGGTTTTGTTGCGTTTCCCTTAACCCTAAACCCCAAAGCTTAAACCCTAAACCTTATATCCTTCAATTCGGAAAATTTAGGTGAATTTGTGTGGGACCAGCATGATTTGTTGGCAGTTACTCTTTATGAAAGTGCATGTATATTAATCGAAAACAGGACGTTAAAACGCATAAAGACCGGTGCACAACTTTATAAGGCCCGATACGTTCCACAGCTAGTTTGAGGCTCTAAATGGTTGAATTCGGTTCTGAAAAATGGCCAGGACTTACAACTGCCTTTGATGGATTGGTGGTGTTTCCCTAAAACCAAATCCCTAAACCCTAAACCCCATACCCTTAACCATAAACCCTATATAAGATGGGTTCACAACTTCTTAAGGCCTAAAACATTTCAGATCCAGTTTGAGGCTCAAAAAGGTTGAATTCGGGTACGGAAAAAGGCAAGGCCTTATCACTGATATTGATGGTTTTCTTGTGTTTCCCTAAACCATAAACCATAAACGATAAACCCTAAACCTTAAACCCTAAACCTTAATCCCTAAACCCTAAACCCCAAACCTATATCCTTTATTTTTGAAAATTCGGGTGAATTTGCATGGGTATTGATCAAAAACAAGACAAAATGCAAAATGACTCGTGCACAACTGTTTTTAGACCCAAAACATTCCACAACCAGTTTGAGGCTCAATAAGGTTGAATTCGGGTCCGAAAAATGGGATGCCTTATCACTGTCATTGATGGTTTCGTGCCATTTCCTTAAACCCTAAACCCTTAACCCCAAAACCCTAATCCCTCAACCATATGTCCCTTATTTCAGAAAATTGCAGTGAATTTGCGTGGGACCCGCATGATTTGTTGGCAGTTCCACTTTATGAAAGTGCGTGGATATTTATTGGAAACACGACGACAAAATGCATAAAGACGGGTTCACAATTTTTAAGGACCAAAATGTTCCATACCCAGTAAGAGGCTCAAAAAGGTTGAATTCGGGTTCAAAAAATGGCCAGGCCTTATCACCGCCAATGATCGTTTTATTGTGTTTCCCTAAACCCTAAACCGTAATCCATAAACCCTTATACTTTATCCCTAAACCCTTAACCCTAAATACTAAACCCTAAACCCTAAACCTTATATCCTTTACTTCGGAAAATTCAGGAAAATTTGCATGGGACCCACATGATCGATTGGCATTTCTACTTTATGAAAGTGCGTGGATATTGATCGAAAACAAGACAAAATGCAAAATGACCTGTTCACAACTTTTTTAAGACCCAAAATATTCCAAAACTAGTTTGAGGCTCAATAAGGACAATTCGGGTCCGGAAAATAGCTAGGCCTTATCACTTGCATTGAAGGTTTTGTGGCTTTTCCCTAAACACTAATCCCTAAACCCTAAACCCCATACCCTAAACCCCAAACCCTAAACCCTATCACCTTTAATTCATATAATTTGGGTAAATTTGCATGGGACCCGCATAATTTGTTGGCATTTCTACTTTATGAAAGTGTGTGGATATTTAGCAAAAAGTCAACGACAAAAGGCATAATGACCGGTTCACAACTTTTTAAAGGCCCAAATCGTTCCAAAACTAGTTTGAGGCTCAAAATGGTTGAATTTGGGTCTGAAAAATGGGATGCCTTACCACTACCATTGATGGTTTTGTGGCATTTCCTTAACCCATTAACCCCAAAACCCTAAACCCTCAACCATATGTCCCCCATTTCAGAAAATTACGGTGAATTTGCGTGGGACCCACATGATTTGTTGGCTGTTCCACTTTGTTAAAGTGTGTGGATATTTATCAGACACAACAACAAAACGTATAAAGACGGGTTCACAATTTTGAAGGACCAAAATGTTCCATATCCAGTTACAGGCTCAAAAAGGTTGAATTCGGGTACAAAAATTGGCCAGGCGTTATCACTGTTATTGATGGTTTTCTTGTGTTTCCATAAACCCTAAACCTTAAACCCCAAACCCTAAACCTTAATCCTTAAACCCTTATCTTTTATTCATAAACCCTTAACCCTAAATCCTAATCCCTAAACCTTATATCCTTTATTTTAGAAAATTCATGTTTATTTGCATGGGACCCGCATGATTTGTTGGCATTTCTACCTTATTAAAGTGCGTGGATATTGATCGAAAACAAGAAAAAAAGAAAAATGACCTATTTGTAACTTTTTTTAGGCCCAAAACATTCCATAACTAGTTTGAGGATGAATAAGGTCAATTCGAGTCCAAAAAATGGCCAGGCCTTATCAATTCCATTGATGGTTTTGTTGCGTTTCCCTTAACCCTAAACCCTAAACCCCAAAGCATAAACCTTAAACCTCATATCCTTCAATTCGGAAAATTTGGGTGAATTTGTGTGGCACCAGCATGATTCGTTGGCAGTTACACTTTATGAAAGTGCATGGATATTAATCGAAAACAGGACGTTAAAAAGCATAAAGACCGGTTCACAACTTTATAAGGCCCGAAACGTTCCACAACTAGTTTGAGGCTCAAAACGGTTGAATTCGGTTGTGAAAAATGGCCAGGACTTACCACTGCCATTGATGGATTGGTGGTGTTTCCCTAAACCCAAATCCCTAAACCCTAAACCCCATACACTAAACCATAAACCCTATATAAGACGGGTTCACAACTTCTTAAGGCCTAAAACATTTCAGAGCCAGTTTGAGGCTCAAAAAGGTTGAATTCGGGTACGGAAAAACGCAAGGCCTTATCACTGCCATTGATGGTTTTCTTGTGTTTTCCTAAACCATAAACCATAAAACCTAAACCCTAAACCTTAATCCCTAAACCCTAAACATTAAACCCTAAACCCCAAACCTATATCCTTTTTTTTGAAAATTCGGGTGAATTTGCATGAGTATTAATCAAAAACAAGACAAAATGCAAAATGACTGGTGCACAACTTTTTTTAGACCCAAAATATTCCACAACCAGTTTGAGGCTCAATACGGTTGAATTCGGGTCTGTAAAATGGCCACGCCTTATCAGTGCCATTTATGGTTTTGTGTTGTTTCCCTTAACCCTAAAACATAAACCCTAAACCCCAATACCTTAAACCCTAAACCTTTTATCCTTCAACTCAGAAAATTCAGGTGAATTTGGGTGCGACCAGCATGATTTGTTGGCTGTTACACTTTATGAAAGTGTGTGGATGTTAATTGAAAACAGGACGAAAAACGAATAAAGACCGGTGCACAACTTTTTAAGGCCCAAACGTTCCACAGCCTGTTTGAGGCTCAAAACGGTTAAATTCGGTTCTGAAAAATGGCCAGGCCTTATCACTGGCATTGATGGTTTGTGGCTTTTTCTAAACCCTAGTCCCTAAAACCTAAACCCCATGCCCTAAACCCCATACGCTAAACCCCAAACCCAAACCCTATGACCTTTAATTCATAAAATTTCGGTGAATTTGCAAGGGACCCGCATAATTTGTTGGCATTTCTAGATTATGAAAGTGTGCGGATATTTAGCGAAAAGTCAACGACAAACCGCATAATGACCGGTTCGCAATATGGTTGAATTCAGCTCCAAAAAATGGGATTCTTTATCACTGCCATTGATGGTATTGTGGCATTTCCTTAAACCCTAAACCCTTTAACCCCAAAACCCTAAACCCTCAACCATATGTCCCCGAATTCAAAAAATTACGGTGAATTTGCGTGGGACCCGCAAGATTTGTTGGCAGTTCTACTTGATGAATGTGCGTGGATATTTATCAGAATCACGAAGACAAAATGCCTAAAGACGGGTTCACTATTTTTACGGACCAAAACGTTTCACAGCTAGTTAGAGGCTCAAAAAGGTTGAATTCCGGAACAAAAAATGGCCAGGCATTATCACTGCCATTGATGGTTTTCTTGTGTTTCCCTAAACCCTAAACCATAAACCCAAAACCCAAAACCTTAATCCTTTAACCCTTATACCTTATACCTAAACCCTTAACCCTAAACACTAAACCCCAAACCCATTATCCTTTACTTCGGAAAATTCATGTGAATTTGCATGGGAGCCGCATGATCTGTTGGCATTTCTACTTGATGAAAGTGTGTGAATATTGATCGAAAACAAGACAAAATGCAAAATGACCTGTTCACAACTTTTTTAAGACCCAAAAGATTCCACAACTAGTTTGAGGCTCAATAAGGAAAATTCGGGTCCGAAAATTGGCCAGGCCTTATCACTTGCGTTGATGGTTTCGTGGCTTTTACCTAAACCATAATCCCTAAACCCTTAACCCCATACCCTAAACCCCAAACCCTATGACCTTTAATTCATAAAATTTGGGTAAATTTGCATGGGACCCGCATAATTTGTTGGCATTTCTACTATATGAAAGTGTGTAGATATTTAGCGAAAAGACAACGACAAAACACATAATGACCGGCTCGCTAATTTTTATAGGCCCAAATCGTTCCAAACTTGTTTGTGGCTTAAATGGTTGAATTCGGGTCCGAAAATGGGATGCGTTATAACTGCCATTGATGGTTTTGTGGCATTTCCTTAAACCCTAAACCCTTAACCCCAAATCACTAAACCCTCAACCATATGTCCCACATTTCAGAAAATTTTGGTGAATTTGCGTGGGACCCGCATGATTAGTTGGCAGTTCCACTTATGAAAGTGTGTGGATATTTATCGGAAACACGAAAAAAACACATAAAGACGGGTTCACAATTTTTAAGCACCTGATATCCTTTACTTCGGAAAATTCATGTGAATTTGTTGACATTTCTACTTTATGAAAGTGTGTGGATAATGATCGAAAACAAGACAAAATGCAAAATGACCTGTTTCCAACTTTTTAAAGACCCAAAACATTCCACAACTAGTTTCAGGACCAGTAAGGATAATTCGGGTCCGAAAAATAGCCAGGCCTTATCACTGCCATTTATGTTTTTGTGGTGTTTCCCTTAACACTAATACCTAAACTGTAAACCCCAAACCGTAAACCCTAAAGCCTAAACCTTATATCCTTTAATTCAGGTGAATTTGTGTGGGAAAAGCATGATTTGTTGGCTGTTACACTTTATGAAAGTTTGTGGATATTAATCGAAAATAGGAAGACAAAACGAATAAAGACCCGTGCACAAGTTTTGAAGGCCCAAAACGTGCCACTGCCAGTTTGAGGCTCAAAATGGTTGAATTCGGTTCTGAAAAATGGCAATGCCTTGTCACTGGCATTGATGGTTTGGTGGCTTTTCCCTAAATATTAATCCCTAAACCCTAAACCCTAAACCCCATACCCTAAACAACCTAAACCCTATCACCTTTAATTCATAAAATTTGGGTGAATTTGCATGGGACCCGCATAATTTGTTGGCATTTCTAAACCCTAAACCCTAAACCTTAAACCCCAAACCCTAAACCTTAATCCTTAAACCCTTATCTTTTATTCATAAACCCTTAAACCTAAATCCTAATCCCTAAACCCTATATCCTTTATTTTAGAAAATTCATGTTTATTTGCATGGGACCCGCATGATTTGTTGGCATTTCTACCTTATTAAAGTGCGTGGATATTGATCGAAAACAAGAAAAAAACAAAAATGACCTATTTGTAACTTTTTTTAGGCCCAAAACATTCCACAACTAGTTTGAGGATGAATAAGGTCAATTCGAGTCCAAAAAATGGCCAGGCCTTATCAATGCCATTGACGGTTTTGTTGCGTTTCCCTTAACCCTAAACCCCAAAGCTTAAACCCTAAACCTTATATCCTTCAATTCGGAAAATTTAGGTGAATTTGTGTGGGACCAGCATGATTTGTTGGCAGTTACTCTTTATGAAAGTGCATGTATATTAATCGAAAACAGGACGTTAAAACGCATAAAGACCGGTGCACAACTTTATAAGGCCCGATACGTTCCACAGCTAGTTTGAGGCTCTAAATGGTTGAATTCGGTTCTGAAAAATGGCCAGGACTTACAACTGCCTTTGATGGATTGGTGGTGTTTCCCTAAAACCAAATCCCTAAACCCTAAACCCCATACCCTTAACCATAAACCCTATATAAGATGGGTTCACAACTTCTTAAGGCCTAAAACATTTCAGATCCAGTTTGAGGCTCAAAAAGGTTGAATTCGGGTACGGAAAAAGGCAAGGCCTTATCACTGAGATTGATGGTTTTCTTGTGTTTCCCTAAACCATAAACCATAAACCATAAACCCTAAACCTTAAATCCTAAAACTTAATCCCTAAACCCTAAACATTAAACCCTAAACCCCAAACCTATATCCTTTATTTTTGAAAATTCGGGTGAATTTGCATGGGTATTGATCAAAAACAAGACAAAATGCAAAATGACTCGTGCACAACTTTTTTTAGACCCAAAACATTCCACAACCAGTTTGAGGCTCAATAAGGTTGAATTCGGGTCCGAAAAATGGGATGCCTTATCACTGCCATTGATGGTTTCGTGCCATTTCCTTAAACCCTAAACCCTTAACCCCAAAACCCTAATCCCTCAACCATATGTCCCTTATTTCAGAAAATTGCAGTGAATTTGCGTGGGACGCGCATGATTTGTTGGCAGTTCCACTTTATGAAAGTGCGTGGATATTTATTGGAAACACGACGACAAAATGCATAAAGACGGGTTCACAATTTTTAAGGACCAATATGTTCCATACCCAGTAAGAGGCTCAAAAAGGTTGAATTCGGGTACAAAAAATGGCCAGGCCTTATCACCGCCAATGATCGTTTTATTGTGTTTCCCTAAACCCTAAACTGTAATCCATAAACCCTTATACTTTATCCCTAAACCCTTAACCCTAAATACTAAACCCTAAACCCTAAACCTTATATCCTTTACTTCGGAAAATTCAGGAAAATTTGCATGGGACCCACATGATCGATTGGCATTTCTACTTTATGAAAGTGCGTGGATATTGATCGAAAACAAGACGAAATGCAAAATGACCTGTTCACAACTTTTTTAAGACCCAAAATATTCCAAAACTAGTTTGAGGCTCAATAAGGACAATTCGGGTCCGGAAAATGGCTAGGCCTTATCACTTGCATTGAAGGTTTTGTGGCTTTTCCCTAAACACTAATCCCTAAACCCTAAACCCCATACCCTAAACCCCAAACCCTAAACCCTATGACTTTTAATTCATATAATTTGGGTAAATTTGCATGGGATCCGCATAATTTGTTGGCATTTCTACTTTATGAAAGTGTGTGAATATTTAGCAAAAAGTCAACGACAAAAGGCATAATGACCGGTTCACAACTTTTTAAAGGCCCAAATCGTTCCAAAACTAGTTTGAGGCTCAAAATGGTTGAATTTGGGTCGGAAAAATGGGATGCCTTACCACTACCATTGATGGTTTTGTGGCATTTCCTTAACCCATTAACCCCAAAACCCTAAACCCTCAACCATATGTCCCCCATTTCAGAAAATTACGGTGAATTTGCGTGGGACCCACATGATTTGTTGGCTGTTCCACTTTGTTAAAGTGTGTGGATATTTATCAGACACAACAACAAAACGTATAAAGACGGGTTCACAATTTTGAAGGACCAAAATGTTCCATATCCAGTTACAGGCTCAAAAAGGTTGAATTCGGGTACAAAAATTGGCCAGGCGTTATCACTGCTATTGATGGTTTTCTTGTGTTTCCATAAACCCTAAACCTTAAACCCCAAACCCTAAACCTTAATCCTTAAACCCTTATCTTTTATTCATAAACCCTTAACCCTAAATCCTAATCCCTAAACCTTATATCCTTTATTTTAGAAAATTCATGTTTATTTGCATGTGACCCGCATGATTTGTTGGCATTTCTACCTTATTAAAGTGCGTGGATATTGATCGAAAACAAGAAAAAAAGAAAAATGACCTATTTGTAACTTTTTTTAGGCCCAAAACATTCCACAACTAGTTTGAGGATGAATAAGGTCAATTCGAGTCCAAAAAATGGCCAGGCCTTATCAATTTCATTGATGGTTTTGTTGCGTTTCCCTTAACCCTAAACCCTAAACCCCAAAGCATAAACCTTAAACCTCATATCCTTCAATTCGGAAAATTTGGGTGAATTTGTGTGGCACCAGCATGATTCGTTGGCAGTTACACTTTATGAAAGTGCATGGATATTAATCGAAAACAGGACGTTAAAAAGCATAAAGACCGGTTCACAACTTTATAAGGCCCGAAACGTTCCACAACTAGTTTGAGGCTCAAAACGGTTGAATTCGGTTGTGAAAAATGGCCAGGACTTACCACTGCCATTGATGGATTGGTGGTGTTTCCCTAAACCCAAATCCCTAAACCCTAAACCCCATACACTAAACCATAAACCCTATATAAGACGGGTTCACAACTTCTTAAGGCCTAAAACATTTCAGAGCCAGTTTGAGGCTCAAAATAGTTGAATTCAGGTACGGAAAAACGCAAGGCCTTATCACTGCCATTGATGGTTTTCTTGTGTTTTCCTAAACCATAAACCATAAAACCTAAACCCTAAACCTTAATCCCTAAACCCTAAACATTAAACCCTAAACCCCAAACCTATATCCTTTTTTTTGAAAATTTGGGTGAATTTGCATGAGTATTAATCAAAAACAAGACAAAATGCAAAATGACTGGTGCACAAATTTTTTTAGACCCAAAACATTCCACAACCAGTTTGAGGCTCAATACGGTTGAATTCGGGTCTGTAAAATGGCCACGCCTTATCAGTGCCATTTATGGTTTTGTGTTGTTTCCCTTAACCCTAAAACATAAACCCTAAACCCCATACCTTAAACCCTAAACCCCATACCTTAAACCCTAAACCTTTTATCCTTCAACTCAGAAAATTCAGGTGAATTTGGGTGGGACCAGCATGATTTGTTGGCTGTTACACTTTATGAAAGTGTGTGGATGTTAATTGAAAACAGGACGAAAAACGAATAAAGACCGGTGCACAACTTTTTAAGGCCCAAACGTTCCACAGCCTGTTTGAGGCTCAAAACGGTTAAATTCGGTTCTGAAAAATGGCCAGGCCTTATCACTGGCATTGATGGTTTGTGGCTTTTTCTAAACCCTAGTCCCTAAAACCTAAACCCCATGCCCTAAACCCCATACGCTAAACCCCAAACTCAAACCCTATGACCTTTAATTCATAAAATTTCGGTGAATTTGCAAGGGACCCGCATAATTTGTTGGCATTTCTAGATTATGAAAGTGTGCAGATATTTAGCGAAAAGTCAACGACAAACCGCATAATGACCGGTTCGCAATATGGTTGAATTCAGCTCCAAAAAATGGGATTCTTTATCACTGCCATTGATGGTATTGTGGCATTTCCTTAAACCCTAAACCCTTTAACCCCAAAACCCTAAACCCTCAACCATATGTCCCCGAATTCAAAAAATTACGGTGAATTTGCGTGGGACCCGCAAGATTTGTTGGCAGTTCCACTTGATGAATGTGCGTGGATATTTATCAGAATCACGAAGACAAAATGCCTAAAGACGGGTTCACTATTTTTACGGACCAAAACGTTTCACAGCTAGTTAGAGGATCAAAAAGGTTGAATTCGGGAACAAAAAATGGCCAGGCCTTATCACTGCCATTGATGGTTTTCTTGTGTTTCCCTAAACCCTAAACCATAAACCCAAAACCCAAAACCTTAATCCTTTAACCCTTATACCTTATACCTAAACCCTTAACCCTAAACACTAAACCCCAAACCCATTATCCTTTACTTCGGAAAATTCATGTGAATTTGCATGGGACCCGCATGATCTGTTGGCATTTCTACTTGATGAAAGTGTGTGAATATTGATCGAAAACAAGACAAAATGCAAAATGACCTGTTCACAACTTTTTTAAGACCCAAAAGATTCCACAACTAGTTTGAGGCTCAATAAGGAAAATTCGGGTCCGGAAATTGGCCAGGCCTTATCACTTGCGTTGATGGTTTCGTGGCTTTTACCTAAACCATAATCCCTAAACCCTTAACCCCATACCCTAAACCCCAAACCCTATGACCTTTAATTCATAAAATTTGGGTAAATTTGCATGGGACCCGCATAATTTGTTGGCATTTCTACTATATGAAAGTGTGTAGATATTTAGCGAAAAGACAACGACAAAACACATAATGACCGGCTCGCAAATTTTTATAGGCCCAAATCGTTCCAAAACTTGTTTGTGGCTTAAATGGTTGAATTCGGGTCCGAAAATGGGATGCGTTATAACTGCCATTGATGGTTTTGTGGCATTTCCTTAAACCCTAAACCCTTAACCCCAAATCACTAAACCCTCAACCATATGTCCCACATTTCAGAAAATTTTGGTGAATTTGCGTGGGACCCGCATGATTAGTTGGCAGTTCCACTTATGAAAGTGTGTGGTTATTTATCGGAAACACGAAAAAAACACATAAAGACGGGTTCACAATTTTTAAGCACCCGATATCCTTTACTTCGGAAAATTCATGTGAATTTGTTGACATTTCTACTTTATGAAAGTGTGTGGATAATGATCGAAAACAAGACAAAATGCAAAATGACCTGTTTCCAACTTTTTAAAGACCCAAAACATTCCACAACTAGTTTCAGGACCAGTAAGGATAATTCGGGTCCGAAAAATAGCCAGGCCTTATCACTGCCATTTATGTTTTTGTGGTGTTTCCCTAAACACTAATACCTAAACTGTAAACCCCAAACCGTAAACCCTAAAGCCTAAACCTTATATCCTTTAATTCAGGTGAATTTGTGTGGGAAAAGCATGATTTGTTGGCTGTTACACTTTATGAAAGTTTGTGGATATTAATCGAAAATAGGAAGACAAAACGAATAAAGACCCGTGCACAAGTTTTGAAGGCCCAAAACGTGCCACTGCCAGTTTGAGGCTCAAAATGGTTGAATTCGGTTCTGAAAAATGGCAATGCCTTGTCACTGGCATTGATGGTTTGGTGGCTTTTCCCTAAATATTAATCCCTAAACCCCATACCCTAAACAACCTAAACCCTATGACCTTTAATTCATAAAATTTGGGTGAATTTGCATGGGACCCGCATAATTTGTTGGCATTTCTACATTATGAAAGTGTGTGAATATTTAGCGAAAAGTCAACGACAAACCGCATATTGACCGGTTCGCAACTTTTTATAGGCCAAAATCGTTCCAAAACTAGTTTGAGGCTCAAAATGTTTGAATTCGGGTCCGAAAAATGGGATGCCTTATCACTGCCATTGATGGTTTCGTGCCATTTCCTTAAACCCTAAACCCTTAACCCCAAAACCATAAACCCTCAAACATATGTCCCCTATTTCAGATAATTGCGGTGAATTTGCGTGTGACCCGCATGATTTGTTGGCAGTTCCACTTGATGAAAGTGTGTGGATATTTATCGGAAACACGAAAACAAAATGCATAAAACGGGTTCACAATTTTTAAGGACCAAAACGTTCCATAACGAGTTAGAGGGTCAAAAAGGTTGAATTCGGGTACAAAAACTGGCCAGGCCTTATAAATGCCATTAATGGTTTTCTTGTGTTTCCCTAAACCCTAAACATAAACCCAAAACCCTAAACCTTAATCCTTAAACCCTTATCATTTATCAATAAACCCTTAACCCTAAACACTAAACCCTAAGCCCTATATCCTTTATTTCAGAAAATTCATGTGAATTTACATGGGACCCGCATGATCTGTTGGCATTTCTACCTTATTAAAGTGCGTGAATATTGATCGAAAACAGAACAAGATGCAAAATGAACTATTCGCAACTTTTTAAGACCCAAAAAATTCCACAACTAGTTTGAGGCTCAGTAAAGTCCATTCGGGTCCGGAAAATAGCCAAGCCTTATCACTGCCGTTGATGGATTTGTGGCGTTTCCCTTAACCCTAAAACCTAAACCCTAAACCCCAAAGCTTAAACCCTAAACCTTATCCTTCAATTCGGAAAATTCGGGTGAATATATGTGGGACCAGCATGATTTTTTGGCAGTTACACTATATGAAAGTGGATGGATATTAATCGAAAACAGAATGTCGAAATTCATAAAGACCGGTGGACAACATTTTAAGGCCAAAATCGTTCCACAGCCAGTTTGAGGCTCAAAACGGTTGAATTCGGTTCTGAAAAATGGCCAGGACTTACCACTGCCATTGATGGTTTGGTGGTGTTACCCTAAACCCTAATCCCTAAACCCTAAATCCCATACCCTAAAATGTAAACCCTATATAAGACGGGTTCACAATTTCTTAAGGCCTAAAACGTTTTAGAGCCAGTTTGAGGCTCAAAAAGGTTGAATTCGAGTATGGAAAATGGCCATGCGTTATCACTGCCATTGATTTGTTGTGTTTTCCTAAACCCTAAACCAGACACCCCAAACCCTAAACCTTAATCCCTAAACCCTAAGTACTAAACCCTAAACCACAAACCCTAAACCCTGTATCTTTTATTTCAGAAAATTTGGGTGAATTTGCATGGGTATTGATCGAAAACAAGACAATATGCAAAATGACCGATTTGTAACTTTTTTTAGACCCAAAACATTCCACAACCAGTTTGAGGCTCAATACAGTTGAATTCGGGTCTGGAAAATGGCCATGCCTTATCAGTTCCATTGATGGTTTTGTGTTGTTTCCCTTAACCCTAACATGTAAACCCTAAACCCCATACCTTAAACCTTAAACCAAAACCCTAAACCTTTTATCCTTTAATTCAAAAAATTTAGGTGAATTTGTGTGGGACCAGCATGATTTGTTGGCTGTTACACTTTATGAAAGTGTGTAGATATTAACTGAAAACATGACGAAAAATGAATAAAGACCGGTGCACAATTTTTTCAAGCCCCAAAACGTTCAACAACTAGTTTGAGGCTCAAAACGATTGAAATCGGTTCTTAAAAATGGTCAGGACTTATCACTGCCATTGATGGTTTGGTGGTGTTTCCCTAAACCCTAATCCCTAAACCCTAAACCCCATACCCTAAACCCTAAACCCTATATAAGACTGGTTCATAATTTTTTTTAAGGCCCAAAACATTCCAGCGCCAGTTTGAGGCTCAAAAAGTTGAATTTGAGTATGGGAAATTGCCATGCCTTATCATTGCCATTGATTTGTTGTGTTTTCCTAAACCATAAACCCCAAACCCTAAACCTTAATCCCTAAACCCTAAATACTAAACCCTAAACCAGAAACCCTAAACCCTGTATCTTTTATTTCAGAAAATTCTGGTGAATTTGCTTGGGTATTGATCGAAAACAAGACAATATACAAAATGACCGATTTGAAAAGTTTAAACTGTAAAACCTAAACCATAAACCCCAAAGCCTAAACCTTAATCCCTAAACCCTAAATACAAAACCCTAAACCAAACCCTAAACCCTGTATCTTTTATTTCAGAAAATTCTGGTGAATTTGCATGGGTATTGATCGAAAACAAGACAATATGCAAAATGACCGATTTGTAACTATTTTAGACCCAAAACATTCCACAACCAGTTTGAGGCTCAATACGGTTGAATTCTGGTCCGGAAAATGGCCAGGCCTTATCAGTGCCATTGATGGTTTTGTGGTGTTCCCCATAACCGTACAACCTAAACCCTAAACACCAAAACTTTAACCCTAAACCCTAAACCTTATCTCCATCAATTCAAAAAATTCAGGTGAACTTGTGTGGGAACAGCATGATTTGTTGCCGGTTACACTTTATGAAAGTGTGTGGATATTAATTGGAAACAGGACGAAAAAACCAATAAAGACCGGTGCACAACTTTTTTACGGCCCAAACTTTCCACAGCCAATTTCAGGCCCAAAACAGCTGAATTCGGTTCTGAAAAATGGCCAGGACTTACCACTGCCATTGATGGCTTGGTGGTGTTACCCTAAACCCTAATCCCTAAAAACTAAATCCCATACCCTTAACAGTAAACCCTATATAAGACGGGTTCACAATTTCTTAAGGCCTAAAACGTTTTAGAGCCAATTTGAAGCTTAAAAAGGTTGAATTCGAGTAAGGAAAATGGCCATGCCTTATCACTGCCGTTGATTTGTTGTGTTTTCCTAAACCCTAAACCAGAAACCCCAAACCCTAAACTTTAATCCATAAACCCTAAATACTAAACCCTAAACCACAAACCCTAAACCCTGTATCTTTTATTTCAGAAAATTCGGGTGAATTTGCATGGGTATTGATCGAAAACAAGACAATATGCAAAATGACCGATTTGTAACTTTTTTTAGACCCAAAACATTCCACAACCAGTTTGAGGCTCAATACAGTTGAATTTTGGTCCAGAAAATGGCCAGGCCTTATCAGTGCCATTGATGGTTTTGTGTTGCTTCCCTTAACCCTAAAACGTAAACCCTAAACCCCATACCTTAAACATTAAACCCAAACCCTAAACCTTCTATCCTTTAATTCAAAAAATTTAGGTGAATTTGTGTGGGACCAGCATGATTTGTTGGCTGTTACACTTTATGAAAGTGTGTAGATATTAATTGAAAACATGACGAAAAATGAATAAAGACAGGTGCATTATTTTTTCGAGCCCCAAAACGTTCAACAACTAGTTTGAGGCTCAAAACGGTTGAATTCGGTTCTCAAAAAAGGCCAGGACTTATCACTGCCATTGATGGTTTGGTGGTTTTTCCCTAAACCCTAATCCCTAAACCCTAAACCCCATACCCTAAACCCTAAACCCTAAACCCTATATAAGACGGGTTCATAATTTTTTTAAGGCCCAAAACGTTCCAGAGCCAGTTTGAGGCTCAAAAAGGTTGAATTCGAGTATGGAAAATGGCCATGCGTTATCACTGCCATTGATTTGTTGTGTTTTCCTAAACCCTAAACCAGACACCCCAAACCCTAAACCTTAATCCCTAAACCCTAAGTACTAAACCCTAAACCACAAACCCTAAACCTTGTATCTTTTATTTCAGAAAATTTGGGTGAATTTGCATGGGTATTGATCGAAAACAAGACAATATGCAAAATGACCGATTTGTAACTTTTTTTAGACCCAAAACATTCCACAACCAGTTTGAGGCTCAATACAGTTGAATTTTGGTCCAGAAAATGGCCAGGCCTTATCAGTGCCATTGATGGTTTTGTGTTGCTTCCCTTAACCCTAAAACGTAAACCCTAAACCCCATACCTTAAACATTAAACCCAAACCCTAAACCTTCTATCCTTTAATTCAAAAAATTTAGGTGAATTTGTGTGGGACCAGCATGATTTGTTGGCTGTTACACTTTATGAAAGTGTGTAGATATTAACTGAAAACATGACGAAAAATGAATAAAGACCGGTGCCCAATTTTTTCAAGCCCCAAAACGTTCAACAACTAGTTTGAGGCTCAAAACGATTGAAATCGGTTCTTAAAAATGGTCAGGACTTATCACTGCCATTGATGGTTTGGTGGTGTTTCCCTAAACCCTAATCCCTAAACCCTAAACCCCATACCCTAAACCCTAAACCCTATATAAGACTGGTTCATAATTTTTTTTAAGGCCCAAAACATTCCAGCGCCAGTTTGAGGCTCAAAAAGTTGAATTTGAGTATGGGAAATTGCCATGCCTTATCATTGCCATTGATTTGTTGTGTTTTCCTAAACCATAAACCCCAAACCCTAAACCTTAATCCCTAAACCCTAAATACTAAACCCTAAACCAGAAACCCTAAACCCTGTATCTTTTATTTCAGAAAATTCTGGTGAATTTGCTTGGGTATTGATCGAAAACAAGACAATATGCAAAATGACCGATTTGAAAAGTTTAAACTGTAAAACCTAAACCATAAACCCCAAAGCCTAAACCTTAATCCCTAAACCCTAAATACAAAACCCTAAACCAAACCCTAAACCCTGTATCTTTTATTTCAGAAAATTCTTGTGAATTTGCATGGGTATTGATCGAAAACAAGACAATATGCAAAATGACCGATTTGTAACTATTTTAGACCCAAAACATTCCACAACCAGTTTGAGGCTCAATACGGTTGAATTCTGGTCCGGAAAATGGCCAGGCCTTATCAGTGCCATTGATGGTTTTGTGGTGTTCCCCATAACCGTACAACCTAAACCCTAAACACCAAAACTTTAACCCTAAACCCTAAACCTTATCTCCATCAATTCAAAAAATTCAGGTGAACTTGTGTGGGAACAGCATGATTTGTTGGCGGTTACACTTTATGAAAGTGTGTGGATATTAATTGGAAACAGGACGAAAAAATCAATAAAGACCGGTGCACAACTTTTTTACGGCCCAAACTTTCCACAGCCAATTTCAGGCCCAAAACAGCTGAATTCGGTTCTGAAAAATGGCCAGGACTTACCACTGCCATTGATGGTTTGGTGGTGTTACCCTAAACCCTAATCCCTAAAAACTAAATCCCATACCCTTAACAGTAAACCCTATATAAGACGGGTTCACAATTTCTTAAGGCCTAAAACGTTTTAGAGCCAATTTGAGGCTTAAAAAGGTTGAATTCGAGTAAGGAAAATGGCCATGCCTTATCACTGCCGTTGATTTGTTGTGTTTTCCTAAACCCTAAACCAGAAACCCCAAACCCTAAACTTTAATCCCTAAACCCTAAATACTAAACCCTAAACCACAAACCCTAAACTCTGTATCTTTTATTTCAGAAAATTCGGGTGAATTTGCATGGGTATTGATCGAAAACAAGACAATATGCAAAATGACCGATTTGTAACTTTTTTTAGACCCAAAACATTCCACAACCAGTTTGAGGCTCAATACAGTTGAATTTTGGTCCAGAAAATGGCCAGGCCTTATCAGTGCCATTGATGGTTTTGTGTTGCTTCCCTTAACCCTAAAACGTAAACCCTAAACCCCATACCTTAAACATTAAACCCAAACCCTAAACCTTCTATCCTTTAATTCAAAAAATTTAGGTGAATTTGTGTGGGACCAGCATGATTTGTTGGCTGTTACACTTTATGAAAGTGTGTAGATATTAATTGAAAACATGACGAAAAATGAATAAAGACAGGTGCATTATTTTTTCGAGCCCCAAAACGTTCAACAACTAGTTTGAGGCTCAAAACGGTTGAATTCGGTTCTCAAAAAAGGCCAGGACTTATCACTGCCATTGATGGTTTGGTGGTTTTTCCCTAAACCCTAATCCCTAAACCCTAAATCCCATACCCTAAACCCTAAACCCTAAACCCTATATAAGACGGGTTCATAATTTTTTTAAGGCCCAAAACGTTCCAGAGCCAGTTTGAGGCTCAAAAAGGTTGAATTCGAGTATGGAAAATGGCCATGCCTTATCATTGCCATTGATTTGTTGTGTTTTCCTAAGCCCTAAACCATAAACCCCAAACCCTAAACCTTAATCCCTAAACCCTAAATACTAAACCCTAAACCACAAACACTAAACCCTGTATCTTTTATTTCAGAAAATTCTGGTGAATTTGCATGGGTATTGATCGAAAACAAGACAATATGCAAAATGACCGATTTGTAACTTTTATAGACCCAAAACATTCCACAACCAGTTTGAGGATCAATACGGTTGAATTCGGGTCCGGAAAATGGCCAGGCCTTATCAGTGTCATTGATGGTTTTGTGGTGTTCCCCATAACCGTACAACCTAAACCCTAAACACCAAAACTTAAACCCTAGACCCTAAACCTTATCTCCATCAATTCAGAAAATTTAGGTGAACTTGTGTGGGAACAGCATGATTTGTTGGCTGTTACTCTTTATGAAAGTGTGTGGATATTAATTGGAAACAGGACGAAACTTTTTGAAGGCCCAAACTTTCCACAACCAATTTCAGGCCCAAAACAGCTGAATTCGGTTCTGAAAAATGGCCATGCCTTATCACTGGCATTGATGGTTTGGTGGATTTTCCCTAAACCCTAATCCATAAACCTTAACCCCAATACCCTAAACCCTATAACATTTAATTCATAAATTTTGGGTGAATTTACATGGGACCCGCATAATTTGTTGGTATTTCTACTTTATGAAAGTGTGTGGATATTTAGCGAAAAGACAGCGACAAAACGCATAATGACTGGTTCGCAACTTTTTATAGGCACAAATCGTTCCAAAACTAGTTTGAGGCTCAATATGGTTTAATTCGGGTCCGAAAATTGTTGCATTTCCTTAAACATTAAACCCTTAACCCCAAAACCCTAAGCCCTCAACCATATGTCCCCCATTTCAGAAAATTACAGTGAATTTGCGTGGGACCTGCATAATTTGTTGGCAGTTCCACTTTATGAAAGTGCAAGGATATTTATCGGAAACACGACGACAAAACTCATAAAGATGGGTTCACAATTTTGAAGGACCAAAATGTTCCATATCTAGTTAGAGGCTCAAAATGGTTGAATTTGGGTACAAAAAAATGGCCAGGCCTTATCACTGCTATTGATGGTTTTCTTGTGTTTCCCTAAACCCTAAACAATAAACCCCAAACCCTAACCCTTATCCTTTATCCCTAAACCCTTAACCCTAAACCCTAAGCCCTAAACCCTATGTCTTTTATTTCAAAAAATTCAGGTTAATTTGCTTGGGACCCGCATGATCTGTTGGCATTTCTACCTTATTAAAGTGCGTGGATATTGATAGAAAACAAGACAAAATGCAAAATGACATGTTCGCAACTTTTTTAAGACCCAAAACATTCGACAACTAGTTTGCGGATCAGTAAGGTCAATTCGCGTCCGGAAAATGGCCAGGCCTTATCACTGCCATTGATGGTTTTGTGGCATTTCCCTTAACCCTAAAATCTAAACCCTAAACCCCAAAGCTTAAACCGTAAACCTTATATACTTCAATACAGAAAATTTAGGTGAATTTGTGTGGGACCAGCATGATTTGTTGGCAGTTATACTTTATGAAAATGATTGGATATTAATCGAAAACAGGACGTCAAAACGCATAAAGACCGGTGCACAACTTCTTAAGGCCCAAAACGTTCCACAGCCAGTTTGAGGCTCAAAACGGTTGAATTCGGTTCTGAAAAATGGCCAGGACTTACCATTGCCATTGAAGGTTTGGTGGTGTTTCCCTAAACCCTGACCACTAAACCCTAAACCCCATACTGTAAACCGTAAACCCTATATAAGACGGGTTCACAATTTCTTAAGGCCTAAAACGTTTCAGAGCTAGTTTGAGGCTCAAAAAGGTCAAATTCGGGTACGGAAAAAGGCCAGGCCTTATCACTACTATTCATGGTTTTCTTGTGTTTCCCTAAACCCTAAGCCATAAAACCGAAACCATAAACCTTAATCCCTAAACCCTAAACATTAAACCCTAAGCCCCAAACCCTAGACCCAATCCTTTATTTTTGAAAATTCGGGTGAATTTGCATGGGTATTGATCAAAACAAGACAAAATGCAAAATGACTAGTTCACAACTTTTTTAGACCCAAAAAAATTTCACAATCAGTTTGAGGCTCAATACGGTTGAATTTGGTTCCAGATAATGGCCAGGCCTTATCAGTTCCATTGATGTTTTTGTGTTGTTTCCCTTAACCCTAAAACGTAAACCCTAAACCGCATACCTTAAACCCTTAACCTAATATCCTTCAATTCAGAAAATTTAGGTGAATTTGTTTGGGACCAGCATGATTTGTTGGCTGCTACATTTTATGAAAATGTGTGGATATTAATTTAAAACAGGGCGAAAAATGAATAAAGACCGGTGCACAACTTTTTTAAGGCCCAAATGTTCCACAACCATTTTGAGACTCAATACGGTTGAATTTGGGTCCGGAAAATGGCCAGGCCTTATCACTGGCAATGATAGTTTGGTGGCTTTTCCCTAAACCCTAATCCATAAACCTTAAACCCCATATCCTAAACCCCAAACCCTAAACCTTATAACCTTTAATTCATAAAATTTGGGTGAATTTGCATGGGAACCGCATAATTTGTTGGCATTACTACTTTACGAAAGTATGTGGATATTTAGCGAAAAGACAATGACAAAACGCATAATGACTGGTTCACAACTTTTTATAGGCCCAAATCTTACCAAAACCAGTTTAAGGCTCAAATGGTTGAATTCAGGTCTGTAAAATGGGATGCCTGATAATTGCCATTGATGGTTTTGTGGCATTTCCTTTAACCTACATTTTATGAAAATGTGTGGATATTAATTTAAAACAGGGCGAAAAATGAATAAAGACCGGTGCACAACTTTTTTAAGGCCCAAATGTTCCACAACCATTTTGAGACTCAATACGGTTGAATTTGGGTCCAGAAAATGGCCAGGCCTTATCACTGGCAATGATAGTTTGGTGGCTTTTCCCTAAACCCTAATCCATAAACCTTAAACCCCATATCCTAAACCCCAAACCCTAAACCTTATAACCTTTAATTCATAAAATTTGGGTGAATTTGCATGGGACCCGCATAATTTGTTGGCATTACTACTTTACGAAAGTATGTGGATATTTAGCGAAAAGACAATGACAAAACGCATAATGACTGGTTCACAACTTTTTATAGGCCCAAATCTTACCAAAACCAGTTTAAGGCTCAAATGGTTGAATTCGGGTCTGTAAAATGGGATGCCTGTTCATTGCCATTGATGGTTTTGTGGCATTTCCTTTAACCCTAACCCTTAACCTCAACCATATGTCCCCCATTTCAGAAAAATGCAGTGAATTTGCGTGGGACCCGCATGATTTGTTGGCAGTTCCACTTTATGAAAGTGCGTGGATATTTATCCGAAACACGACGACAAAACGCATAAAGACGGGTTCGCAATTTTTAAGGACCAAAATGTTCCATATACAGTTAGAGTCTCAAAAAGGTTGAATTCGGGAACAAAAAATGGCTAGGCCTTATCACTGCCATTGAAGGGTTTCTTGTGTTTCCCTAAACCCTAAACCATAAACCCCAAACCCTAAACCTTAATCCTTAAACCCTTATCCCTATCCATCATCCCTAAACCCTATATCCTTTATTTTGGAAAATTCAGGTGAATTTGCATGGGACCCGCGTGATTTGTTGGCAATATTACCTTAAAGTGCGTGGATATTGATCAAAAACAAGATAAAATGCAAAATGACCTGTTCGCAAGTTTTTAAGACCCAGAACATTCCACAACTAGTTTGAGGCTCTGTAAGGTCAATTCGGGTCGAGAAAATGGCCAGGCCTTATCACTGCCATTGATGGTTTTCTGGCATTTCCCTTAACCCTAAAACTTAAACCCTAAACCCCAAAGCTTAAACCTTAAACCCTAAACCTTATATCCTTTAATTCGAAAAATTTGGGTGAATTTATGTGGGACCAACATGATTTGTTGGCAGTTACACTTTATGAAATTGCACGAATATTAATCAAAAACAGGACGTCAAAACGCATAAAGACCGGTGTACAAGTTTTTAAGGCCCAAAACGTTCAATAGCCAGTTTGAGGTTCAAAACAGTTGAATTCGGTTCTGAAAAATGGTCAGGACTTATCACTGCCATTGATGGTTTGGTGGTGTTTCCCTAAACCCTAAACCTTAAACCCCATACCCTAAACCCTAAACCCTACCTAAGACGGGGTGATAATTTTTTAGGGCTTAAAACGTTCCAAAGCCATTTTGAGCCTCAAAAAGGTTGAATTCGGGTATGGAAAAAGACCATGCCTTATCACTGCCATTGATGGTTTTCTTGTGTTTCCCTAAACCCTAAACACTAACCCCTAAACCCCAAACCCTAAGCCCTATATCCTTTATTCCAAAAAATTAGGGTGAATTTGCATGGGTAATGATCGAAAACAAGACAAAATGGAAAATGACAGGTTCGCAACTTTTTTTAGACCCAAAACATTCCACAACCAGTTTGAGGCTCAATACGGTTGAATTCGCGTCCGGAATATATCCAGGCCTTATCAGTGCCACTGATGGTGTTTCCCTTAACCCTAAAATCTAAACCCTAAACCCCAAATCTTAAACCCTAAACCCTAAACCCCAAATCCTAAACCCTAAACCCTAAACCTTATATCCTTTAATTCAAAAAATTTAGGTGAATTTTTGTGGGACGAGCATGATTTATTGGATGATACACTTTATGAAAGTGTGTGGATATTAATTGAAAACAGGACGAAAAAATGAATAAAGACCGGTGCACGATTTTTTAAGGCCCAAACGTTCCACAGCCAGATTGAGGCTCAAAACGGTTGAATTCGGTTCTGAAATATGGTCAGGCCTTATCACTGGCATTGATAGTTTGGTGGCTTTTCCATAAACCTAATCCATAAACCTTAAACCCCATTCCCTAAACCCCAAACGCTAAACCCTATAACCTTTAATTCCTAAAATTTGGGTGAATATGCATGGGACCCGCATAATTGGTTGGCATTTCTACTTTATGAAAGTATGTGGATATTTAGCGAAAATACAACGACAAAATGCATAATGACCGGTTCGCAACTTTTTATAGGCCTAAATCGTACCAAAACTAGTTTAAGGCTCAAATGGTTGAATTCGGGTCCGTAAAATGGGATGCCTTATCACTGCCATTGATGGTTTTGTGGCATTTCCTTTAACCCTAAACCCTTAACCTTAACCATATGTCCCCCATTTCAGAAAATTGCAGTGAATTTGTGTGGGACCCGCATGATTTGTTGGCAGTTCCACTTTATGAAAGTGCGTTGATATTTATCCGAAACACGACGAGAAAACGCGTAAAGATGGGTTCGCAATTTTTAAGGACCAAAATGTTCCATATACAGTTAGAGGCTCAAAAAGGTTGAATTCGGAAATAAAAAATGGCTAGGCCTTATCACTGCCACTGATGGTTTTCTTGTGTTTCCCTAAACCCTAAACCATAAACCCCAAACCCTAAACCTTAATCCTTAAACCCTTATCCCTTATCCATCATCCCTAAACCCTATATCCTTTATTTTGGAAAATTCATGTGAATTTGCATGGGACCCGCGTGATTTGTTGGCAATATTACCTTATTAAAGTACGTGGATATTGATCAAAAACAAGATAAAATACAAAATGACTTGTTCGCAAGTTTTTAAGACCCAAAACATTACACAACTAGTTTGAGGCTCAGTAAGGTCAATTCGGGTCCAGAAAATGGCCAGGCCTTATCACTGCCATTGATGGTTTTCTGGGATTTCCCTTAACCCTAAAACTTAAACCCTAAACCCCAAATCTTAAACCTTAAACCCTAAACCTTATGTCCTTTAATTCGAAAAATTTGGGTGAATTTATGTGGGACCAGCATGATTTGTTGGCAGTTACACGTTATGAAATTGCACGGATATTAATCAAAAACAGGACATCAAAACATATAAAGACCGGTGTACAAGTTTTTAGGGCCCAAAACGTTCAATAGCCAGTTTGAGGTTCAAAACAGTTTAATTCGGTTCTGAAAAATAGTCAGGACTTATCACTGCCATTGATGGTTTGGTGGTGTTTCCCTAAAACCTAAACCTTAAACCCCATACCCTAAACCCTAAACCCTACATAAGACGGGGTGATAATTTTTTAGGGCCTAAAACCTTCCAAAGCTAGTTTGAGTCTGAAAAAGGTTGAATTAGGGTATGGAAAAAGACCGTGCCTTATCACTGCCATTGATGGTTTTCTTGTGTTTCCCTAAACCCTATACACTAACCCCTAAACCCCAAACCCTAAGACCTATATCCTTTATTTCAAAAAATTTGGGTGAATTTGCATGTGTAATGATCGAAAACAAGACAAAATGGAAAATGACAGGTTCACAACTTTTTTTAGACCCAAAACATTCCACAACCAGTTTGAGGCTCAATACGGTTGAATTCGCGTCCGGAAAATATCCAGGCCTTATCAGTGCCATTGATGGTTTTGTGGTGTTTCCCTTAACCCTAAAACCTAAACCCTAAATCCTAAACCCTAAACCTTATATCCTTTAATTCAAAAAATTTAGGTGAATTTGTGTGGGACGAGCATGATTTATTGGATAATACACTTTATGAAAGTGTGTGGATATTAATTGAAAACAGGACGAAAAAAGAATAAAGACCGGTGCACAACTTTTTTAAGGCCCAAATGTTCCACAGCCAGATTGAGGCTCAAAACGGTTGAATTCGGTTCTGAAAAATGGCCAGGCCTTATCACTGGCATTGATAGTTTGGTGGCTTTTCACTAAACCCTAATCCATAAACCTTAAACCCCATACCCTAAACCCTAAACCCTATAACCTTTAATTCATAAAATTTGGGTGAATTTGCATGGGAGCCGCATAATTTGTTGGCAACTTTTTATAGGCATAAATCGTACCAAAACTAGTTTAAGGCTCAAATGGTTGAATTCGGGTCCGTAAAATGGGATGCATTATCACTGCCATTGATGGTTTTGTGGCATTTCTTTAACCCTAAACCCTTAACCTCAACCATATGTACTCCATTTCAGAAAATTGCAGTGAATTTGCGTGGGACCCACATGATTTGTTAGCAGTTTCACTTTATGAAAGTGCGTGGATATTTATCCGAAACACGACGACAAAACGCATAAAGACGGGTTCGCAATTTTTAAGGACCAAAATGTTCCATATTTATCCGAAACACGACGACAAAACGCATCAAGACGAATATCGGTCATATATGAATAGTTTTGGTCATCTATTTAAGTGCTTTCAGGCATATAGGATATCATTTAGGCATACTTAGGTTGCATTCCATTACATTTGTCTATGTCAGGTATGGAAGATGTTCATTGATGAGTTTGGAGGCAATGGAGGCTAAAGAAGTGGAGTTTGGAGCAAAAGGGGGTGTAGCGACCAGCCTTGGTCGCTACAGAACCACATGAAGAATCCGGGAACCATAGCGACCAGGCGTAGCGACCAGCCCTGGTCGCTACAGACCCACAGGGAGTTGCGGATGCCATAGCGACCAGCCTTGGTCGCTACAGACCCACAAAGGAAACCCGGAGACCATAGCGACCAGGCATAGCGACCAGCCCTGGTCGCTACATTCTGTGAGGTTGAAATTTTTGCGGGTCAAACCAGGCTTGTTGGGTTGACCCGATTTGTTTTCAAACAGCTATAAATACTCTTTAAACCTAGTTTTTTATTTTATTCTGGTTTTTATCTGAGACTAGACTACTCTTGGTGAAGAAGAATTTAAATCTTGAATCCATTTTATTAATCTTATTTTGATTCATTATTTATTCTTGTTCATTGGAAATGATTTACTCTGATTCATCTTTTGTTTTTGAGTTCATCATGTTTGCTAGTGAGTAGTCATTTGTAGGATCCATGGGTTAGGGTGATCTAGGGTGATTAGGTAATAGGTTAGAAGGTTTAATGTTTGATTATTCATGTTCTATGATTATTACTAGTCTCTAATGCTAGATTAGACTTGATCACTTTAATCTAGATCCATAGGCAATTTGTACCCGAAAGGTGTTCGACGAAATGTCTGAACCAAGTGATAACTCTCTTTACTGGCTTAACCAATGACAATTGATGTTAGGAAAGTTTAGATAGTCAATAGACCCGCTCTTAATGATTGCTTGATTTAATTAGACCAAAGACATTTGATGTCTAGTGATTGAAAGCAAATGAACTTTTATCTTGATAGAGAATTAGTTTAATGGTACGTCTAGACTAGTAGAACCAAGTTGTTTATAGCGTTAACAGTCTATCTTAGATCCAAATCACCCAAATTCAAAGCCCTTGCCCATGGGTTCTCGTTCTTCCCATTCATTTATAATTCTAGTTTCGCATCTGTGTTATTTTGTTACTTCACCCCATATCAAAATTGATTGCACTTAGATTAAGTTTTTACTTGCATTCTCACTGCATCATGTTCACTTAGGATTGGATTGACACTCATCTATACTACTTTGATTAGGATAGAGTAAAATCCTTTATCAAGAAGCCACGTGAGTGGCCTCGACGTTGGCTGTGACCTCAGACAAATCAACGTTCATCCTTCTAAGGCCTATCGCGCAAGACAACGTCGATGTATTTTCCGTGTCTACAAGGATCCTAGTGACTTCGAGATCTTTTACGAGTGGCTCGCTGTGGGGTTATATCGATTCTGAGGTCTCATGTTCCTCGAAGGGTGGTAGTGTTTGTTTTGGACGTCTCGGGGCATAGACCAGTCCGCGATTGTCTCGGCTTTCCGTGCTGATAAGCCTTTTATCGACGAGACAGTGTCTTGGTAGTACTGTGATCCTCCGATGATCATGTTTACATGCGGGATTATTGTCATTGCCTTTGTCATTTGGCTTCATTTCCCGATGTATCTAGTTCTCGCCTGATCGATTCGCTTGGGGATGCGTTTGCCGTCTGTTCGGGGCTGATTGGTTTTTGGCACGACAGACGGTATCTCGAATGAGATTCTTTATATATAGGTCACTCTGTGATATCTCCTGCAAGCAGACTCTAGTTTGCCTCGCAGCCACGAACTTTGCAGTTCATACGTGGGTGGCCCCTTGCAGGTAAAAGTCCCAAAGGTATTCTCGTCGTAGAGTTTGGACTTTTGGGTCCATGTTATAACCGATGTTCTTCCTGCTCCGGCGCAGATTATATGGCGATAGTTGTGCCGCTCTCTTGGATCTCTTCCCCTCTTTATGGACGTATTTGTGCGTTACGAGGGTTTTTCGTATTCGATTTCTGCTCTGGTAGCTGCGTCCTTCACATATGCTTTCATCGACTTATGTTTCTGCAACATGACTCATGCTCCTCTTCGATGATGATACATCTTGTGCCTTATGGAGAGTAGTCCTGGATCATGCGCGA